>ML344869.1:39181-221416 GCA_005239505.1 Nicotiana paniculata | reverse complement strand
TAATATAATATATATATATATATATATATATATATATATATATATATATATATATATATATATTATATTACAAACTAATTATGTTTTGCAAATTACCAATATTAACTAGGATATTTTTAAAATTTGTATACGTTTCCTTACACCACTAAAAAAATATAAAAATTTGCGACAGACAAATTCAATAACCGAACAACAAAATCTGTTCCCAATCCTATTTGGCGAAGGATTAGCGATAACTATCAAAAAGTTATGTTAGCTAAAAGATGTAGCGACAAATTAGCGATGATGTTCGTAGCTAATTCTATTTTTATAGTAGTGTTAAAAGACTCCCAAAGCTTGATTAGTTCCTTCCATTAAGGTATTCAGTTACACCATCGCATTCTCTCTCTTACCATTCAATTTTGTCCAAACCCATATGAAAATTCTAATGCATATTAGCAAATCCCAAGAGCCAATAAACAACATATGATCCCGAAAATTAAAACGAAAATTAAATTTCATACAATTTAAAATACAAAATTGTGCCAGAACCATGCTCGTCCCAATTATTATCATCGATGTTGGGCCCCTATTTATATTGTACACGCTCCAGTTTGCAGGTTTGGGCGTAGGGTGGGGGGATGTTGAGTTATCCTACATCGGTGGTATTTGAGGTCCTTGATCTTCTTATATGGTCTTGGGCAATTCTCACTTCATAAGCTAGCTTTTATGGTTGAGTTAGGCCTAAAGTCCATTTTATCATGGTATCAGAGCATCGCATAAATTTTATATAAATTTGATACATCTGTAACAACATACAAATATAATGCATCGTATAAACTTGATACAAATTTCGTACAAATTTGATGCATATACATTAACATACAAACTAAATACAAATTTATGCAACTAATCTACAACTTATACAACTTTAATTTGATACACTTTTGATACATCTATAAAATATTCATACAAAATTAATACAAGGTAAAATTAATTAAATATAATATTTGTATAATTATTATACAACTATAATACAACTTCTAGGTGATAAAATCGTTTGATACCGTGGGATTTATGACTTCAAACTTTGATTTTACTAGCCGTACCTAGAAAAAACAGTAAGCAAAAAAAGGCTGCCGTAGTCTTCATCTGCGGTCATATGAGTATTAGATCTAAGCACCATTATAGACTTATTTTACTATAAAAATCTCTTATTAGAAAGAGAAAGTAAAATTTTACTTATTTGATCATTCATTTACAGGTTACATTCAGAGGTATCCAAAAGATGAATATCAATAAATCAAGTTCCGAGAGATGACATTTCACAAGTGGTACCAATATGCCAGAGACTTGCAAAAAATCATGTCTACCCAATGTACCAACTCTTATTAATTTTCGCATTTATTTTTGTTATACTTGGTTTGCTATTTGTTTTTATTTTAATTATTAATTAATAGGAATGGCTCCTAAACTAATAAAAAATGTGCTTACAAAATTGACTAAGGGAAATACTAGCTCTAGAACACCTACTCATGTTGACGACTTCACTCACGTAGATGAATCACCTGAATATCATGATATTAATGTTAATTATCAACCACAATATCACGAAACACTACAAGCTCGATATGACAATTTTGATATTTTTAGTGAGAAAGAAGAGAACTTAGATGAAACACCTACTAGTCCTACTCTTGCAGCTCCAACTCAGAGTCAATCTCAGTTGGGAGCTGATGTTCCGTTACCTCCCACTAGAGAACCAATTGAACATAAAAAAGATCAATTTATTGGCAATGGTTTACACAGGATAAGGCTAGTGGAAAGGCTATTTGTAAACTTAATAAACAACAATTAACTTTTAAAAATTAATGAGGCCATGGCGGAACGAGAGGTATAATAAAGCATATATAACTTAAGCAAAAGACATTTGTCTTGCTAGAGAGGAGGGTCCTCGTTCGAAACAAATCCTACTCAGTCGGAGCACGATTATCATACTATACAATCACAAATTAACCTTTTGACGGGAGGTCTTCTCCATTATGACCAAAAAAGGATGGAGAAAATATAGCAAAAATGGTTACTGTAGAGGGTTTGCCTTTTAGTTTTTCGTCATTTGACGGGTTTGTTCGTTATATACAAGAAACTTGTAATCCTGCTTTTCAAGATTTTTCTAGAACAACTGTTAGAAGATGTTTTTAAATTTCAACGTGAATATCAACAATATTTATGGTATTTATTTTTTCACTTAGATTGTAGAGTTTCTATCACTTTTGACATAGGTCGTTGTGTAAATGATTATAATTACTTAACAGTTACATATCATTGGATAGATAACAACTGGAATATGCAAAAACACATTATTAGTTATAAATTTATTGACGACCGACACATTGATTTTTTAATTTCTAAACAATTAAAGAATTTTATAATTTTTATGGACTTTCTAATAAAATTATTACTATTACTTTAGATAATGCTTCTAGTAATACTTCTGCTATTCGAGTTTTACTAGATTAAATCCATCTTTTCCTGCTTTATTTCATATAAGATGTGCATGTCATATTTATAACTTAGTTGTTCAAGATGGACGTGCTTTATTTGGCACTATTCTTGACAAATGTAGATTTGCAGTTGGTTATATTTTTCGCTCTCAAATACCTGCTAGACATAGAGAATTTAAGATGCATTGTGAATCTTGTGAATTACCCTTTAGAAAAATTCCTAAAGAAGTTGCAACTAGATGGAGTTTAGTATATGATATGTTGTCTATTGCTTATGAGTGTCTTTGGCTATCACCAACATGTTTAATTCTCATGTTCAATCTGTTCCCGATATGATAATAGATGGTGATTGAGATACCGCTTTCACCTTATTCATTTTTTAGAAAAAAATTTCTATGCTACTACAAAATTTTCTGGGGCATAAATCCAACTATTTCTAGCATGTTAATTTATATAGATGGAATTTCAAAGTTGTTTTTGCGTATAAACAAAAAGAAGATTATAAAGATGCTATTAAGATAATGGTTGAAAAATTTTAAAAATATTTTTTCCCTATTTGTGTTATTTACATTGGCCTTTTATAGGAATGTGTGGAGGTCGAACATTAGGGATGTAGGTTAGAGGGTGGTCGAGCGTTTCTCCTCGCTGCACCGACTAGTCTGATAGTGTTTTGTCTAGGTCTGCTAGCGGTCTTTGTTGTGTTTTTTTATTATATATATATATATATATATATATTTATTTATTTATATTATTATTATTATTATTATTATTATTTTTTTTATTATTATTAGTATCGTTGTTGTTGTTGTTGTGCTGTCTTTCAAATTTTCGCCTTTCCATTTATTTGTTGTATTTTATTATGCTGATACTATTTTATGATTCTGTTGTGGTTACAGATCTATTATTTCTGAGCTGAGGGTCTCCCTGAAACAACTCTCTATCCTTTCGGGGTAGGGGTAAGGTCTGCGTACATTCTGCCCTCCCCAGACCCTACTAATGAGATTCTAATAGGTTGTTGTTGTTGTTATTGTTGTTGTTGTTGTCGTGTTATTTACATTACTTGTAACGACACGAACAGTCGTTTTGAGCTCTAGCATGTCGTTCAGCGATTTAAGGCCTTAAGTAGCTTCACTTCAGATATTATTACTTGTATGTGTGGTCGGAATTGAAATTCGTGGAGTTCGAAGTTGACTTGGAAGAAAATTTTAATTTCAGAAACTTTAAGTTGGAAGAATTGATTAAGGTTTGACTTTTGAGTAAACGACCTCATAATCAGGATTTGAAGGTTCCATTGATTTTGGACTTGGACGTATGTTCGGGTTGAGTATCGGGTGGTCAGATACGCTCAAATTACACCTTAATAAATAGTGTAAAGCGGTCGATGTCAAATATAATAACCCAACTAGGTTGGAGTTGAATCCCACAGAAAATAGGTGTGAAAATATTACTTGAGTAGTGTGAAACTTGACTTAAATCGTAATTCTATTCCGTTAGCTAAAAAGAGTGTTGTAATGGAGTGAAATGAAGACAAGTATAATATTGTGAGATTGTAATTAATTTGATTAAAGAAACCAAGGTTGTGTCCCCTCCAATGGAATGTAATGCTATCGGTGTTAATATGATATATTTCTAATGGTAGGTCCTTTGATATGCAAATGATTTCTAAATGACTACTCAATAATTTTTAATAGTTGAGTAGTATTTCCTCTTTATGATTTTTTCAAATATAAAAGAGTTACAATTAAGAATAATCAATTTATGCCAAATAGAATCCACTTACTCCTAAGCGATTCTATTAAACACGGTTTAAAACCTTGAGTTTTTTATATTCACTTCTACCAAACCCTAACCCACTTTTTCAAGTAAAGAAAGAGTAAAATGGAATTTATTAATGTTTGCAACCACCAACAATAAATAAATAATGAGAAATGAATAAATATCAACCAACCATTATACATATATTCAATGGTAAACACCCATTAACATTACACCAATTTAGGGTCCACAACCTTAGTATTTAAGACTAGCCACTCATACTAAAATGCTAAGATAAAACAATAATTAAAGTCATAAAGCTTACAAAAGTGCAAGAATCTTTCTTCTAAAGCTTCCAAAATAATGGAATATTCAGTGCCTTCAATTGTAGTCTCTTTTCCATACAAGATGACCTACACAAACCTTAGTAAATCTATTTATAGTGAGCTAAAAGTTAGAGTCAAAATTGGATAACAATGTCCCTGCAGAGCCTTTATGAAACCGCATACTGGTCGCAGATCACGTATGTGGTCCGCATATCTTCGAAATCATCGCATAATCTCAAGTCTCCAAACCCAGCTTTTGACCACATTTCAAATATGCGGTCTGCATATCCATTATGCAACCGCATATTCCTCCGCAGAAGTGCTTCTCAGCTTTCTTGATTTTAGTTATGCGGTCACTATGCGGTTCGCATAAGCGTTATGCGACCGCATAATGGATCATATTTTCTCCTCTTCAGTTAACCAAAATTATGCTTCAGTCTGCGATGGTTATGCGATCTGCATATGCTTTATGTGACCGCATACTTGCATCATTTCTGCCCTTTTGTGGCTTTTTGGCTTCTTTTTTCATGTTTTTGGGTCCCCAAGCCTCATGCACTTCAAAACACCAAAACTTCATAAGAATTAACTAAAAATGCATTGAAAGATGGACTAAAGTTTATGTAATTGGTATCAAATGTGCCGAAATTCTACGGCACACCAACACCCCCAACTTAAACTCTTGCTTTTCCTCAAGCAACTAGAACAAAAGTTATCCTATCCTAAACTCTTACTGACAAGTCACGAAACAGTAGTGACCGTAGATGGTATTGACTGTATGTTAACAATCATGTAACTCCATTTATTGACCCTTCATGGAAGACAAATATCACTTAACAATGCGGCCAATCAACTTGTGAACTTTGAACCTCCACCAAACTAACAAAATGTTACTCACAGTTAAGTGCACTTGTATTCTACTTTAAGAACCTAACTTCTGTTAAATCTTGCAATTCATGTGCGCTTACAACAAAGAAAATCCCCAAATCACACATATTTACAGGGGATGCAAGAAACATTATTTCACTCCGAATGAAAGCTATATGTTACAAGTATTAGTCCATATGCTTGCCCTTATTTTAACTTGTTGCTATCTCAGGAATGATTGGCTGTAGATCACCTAGGACTTTTCACAGGTTGTAATGTAGGCTTTGGGACGGGTTGGATGAATATATGGGAACGTCGTGGCTATACCCTCCTTGAACTCTACATATACTTTGCTTCTTTACCACATAGCATTTATTGACCTCGAGTTACCGACATCGAACCACCTCAAAGTGTTTCTTCAATTTCTACAAGACTCCACTCCTCCATTTTTTTTTTTACTTTTTCATTTTTTTTTTTAAAAAAGAATTTCTTTTTAGAGCTTGAGTTTCTTCATATATATACAACTTTAAGGAACCATATTTTTTCTTCTACATACAGTGTTCAACCTTTCTAATTTCCACTTTGTACTGGCACCCCCAACTTAGGTTTTTAGCCTCATTCTTACTCGTTCAATGAGGGTTAGGTTCAAAAGAAGGAATTATTTCACAATGGGGTAAATGTTTGTAATGTGGTAGCCAAAGAAAAGGTTAAAGGCTCAACGGAGGTAACTAGGATAATTTATGTACCAGGGAGGTCAATTTTTTGGTCAAAATTAGTTAGCAGTCACAAAGATAGCCTAAGATCATCTCAGCACCCAACCATTAGCCTGATATTTGCACAAAGAAACCAACCGGGCAAGTTCTAGACATCACAAGTTAAGCATGCATATTATTTACAAAAATCCTCATTCACTCACTCACGACACATGAACTGTTCGACTCAACATAGTTTCAGCCTTCAAGTGAATTCAAGGTAAATCACAACTTTTATTACATGATATGTAAGATTCTGAGTAACCATAAAGTCAAAGAGCGAGCCTCAAGTTCACAAGAATGACTAACCATACAATTTTTTTTATATACCAAAGAAGGAAGGGTACAATTTATTCACAAAAATTTCCTTACATGCTTGAAACTAGACAATCACACCAAACAAGTCAATACGTTCCATGCTACTGCCATGGTTCTACTATTACACCCTTGGAAAAGAACCCGACGAAGAAAAACCAAGGGAAAATTCATTACTAGCTACCAGTCTATACTATTAAAGAAAAAGTATTTATTCACAATTTTTCATACAACTATTTACACAAAATATCTACCCCACCCCCAAATTTAGAGCATGCATTGTCCCCAATGCATAAAAATTGAAAGGAAAATTTTAGGGTCTTCCTAGAGCGCACTAGGCGTTCGGAGGGGATAGAGCATACTGGGCAGCTGTGGGATCAACTCCTGGCTCTGTGGCACTAGCAAGAAGAGCCTCAGACTGCGTGGTAGTGGTACCTGAGGCTGGAGCAGGAAGCTCTACCTGCTGTGAGGATGAAACAGGAGTTTGGGAGCTGCTGGGCTTTCCTAGTGATGCCTGTGGGGTTGCTGGATGTGCCTTGGCGACCATGTCAGCAAGTGAACGTGCAATTTCATTCTGCATGTCTGCTTTCTCTGCAACCTGAGCCTCTGTAGAAGCAGCCACCTGCTTACCCTTGTAATCCCGCTGACCCTGAGTCTCCTCTACCAGTGCGTCCTCATCGGTCTCCTCATCTTAAGTCGCTTCGTCATCAGATTCTCCTTCCGACTCTCCGGAATCATTCTCTGAAGGAGTGTCAATGTGGACAACGGAAGCTGGATCTTTTGAAGTCTCAGCAACCTGTGCCTCCGGGGCTGTCATGATGTTTGAGAAGTCCAAATCTATGCCCGGAATAGAGGTGCATGTACCCTACTCACCGTCCTCTGGAAGGAGGGAAGTCAAATCAAATTCCAAGTTCTGCAACTTGTGCAGCTCTACTTTCAGCTCATTAACATCTTTCCTAAGCTGTGGCACATCTCCAGCCTCGCCTTGCTCGACCTTTTCAAGTCGCACTTCAAAGTGCGTAAGGCGATCTTCATATGATTTATGCTGTTGTTGAAGAGCACTCATTGAGGCTTGGATGGGGTCCAGTGCTTGCCTCATGAGATTTGGGAGTTCCTTTGTCAACCGGTCTACCTTGGCGTTGGCATGCTGGGATAGTAGACCCAGAGTTGGCAAGGAAGTAGGTGGCTGTGCGCTGCTTGGCTGAGGAGTGGCTGAGGAAACATCTGGAGCAGCAGGAGAAACATGAGTGTCAGGCAGTGATGGGGGAGCAAGAGCAGGTGCTGGTGAGTCTAATGAATGAGGAAGTGAGGTCTCAAGCTGGATGTCTGTCTCCCTGTCTACTGCATCACTTATCCGAGTGATGTCAATATACTGGAGAGCCTTCTCAATACGATCATGCTTCGGGACCGGGGGAACGCTTACAGCCTTGCAAAGAGTCGTGATCAAACACGAAAAAGGAAGAGAGGTTTGCTTTTGGTTTACTCTGATTCCCAGCTCCTTGAAAATAATGTGTCCCAGATCAATCTTGATGCTCGAAATGATGCATGCAATGATGAGTGCCTTTTCAATGTTGATGCCTGTCTCATTCCTAGTCGGCATCAGGCGGTAACAAATAAATCTGAGCCAATATCGGGCCTCCTGGAAGAGATCCCGTTTGTAAATCCTGTGGCGCGGATCAATCCAGGAGGGGGTCCCCTTCGCTATGACAGATACAACCAGAGCACGCTCGTTGTATTTGTTGGTTACTTTTTCATCATACTTAGCTGTGCCTGACAACCAGTCCTCAAAGAATAGATCATTAATGGTGCCTGCGTCAACAGAGAACCTGAACCCCTCGAACTAGGACGGATTCCAGAAATATCCTATTCCTTCTTTGCTCAGCATTTCTTGAGGTAGCATAGGAAGCATAGAACTCCCTCACAAGTGTTTCATTGTAATCATCTAGGGCGTCAGTGAAGAACCCCTATTTCCTCTTCTAAATGTTTTCAATTACGTGAGGATTTCTCTTTCAGACCATTCAGGCTTAACTACTTCTCCTCAAGAATGTTTCTCTTTTTTATCCCCTCTTTGTATAGGTTCCATGAGCCTGGGACCCCAAATCTCAGATCTTCCCCATTTTTCCGCCGTGCTTCAGCTTGTAGGTCAATGAATGGCAGGATGTCAGTCTGTGCCCCCTCCTCTTCAGACTGGGAGGAGTGATCAGAAGTGTTGCGGGTGGTTTCTGGCCGTGGACGTTTATACTGTTGTGTTTGTTGGCTCAGAGCATCTCTTTTCTTTCCACGAATAGGTGGTGATCACGTTGCGATATATTTATTTGGTGCCATTCTTGCAATAAAACAGTGTGTAAGTGGTAGGCATAACATAAAAAGCAAACCCATCACAGAATTGCACACCCCAGACTGAAGGAATTATGCGATCGCAAAAACCACTGCAAAACAGGTTTTGCGGATGCAAAGCGATCGCATAATTGCGCACAAGAAAGCAGTTGATCTGACTGTGTTTGCTGTAATTATGCGGTCCGCAAAACAACTTTGCGACTGCATAATCTGTCGCATAATTGCAATTCACTAGGCCATTTAGCATTTTGTTAGCGACGACTTTGTGGACCGCAAACCAAATATGCGGGCCGCAAAGATCATCTTCCTCAGTCAACAATGGCCAAACCTCTCACTACAAAATTCTTGTCACTCTAATGCACAAATTGACCCACGAATCTCTAACACAGGTTTCCACCGCATAAGTTTGAGAATAAAAATGGGAGATGGAGTACAAGAAATTTAGATTATGCAACGAATCCACAAGAAAAAGGGGATAGAATCACATACCAGATGTCAAGGCAAGATCGAGATGAAATCTGAGTTCTGAGCAAGGTGAATTCCTTAATGCCGATCCTTGTTATGTGATCTTTGTGCGTGATTAAAATGTTTTTGGATTTTCTTTTGTTTTTTTTTTTTCTTGTTTTTGTATTTTTGATTTGTGAGAGTTGTTCAGTGTTTGTGTGCGAGAGAGATTGACAAAATGCAAAAGGCTAGGGAGTTATACCTGAACGTTTTGCGGTGGGCAAGTGGTCGCATAACACATTCTGCGGTCGCATATGTGTTATGCGATGACTTTAGAACTGGGTTGCTTACCTTCTTTTTGCGATGCCTTCTACGGTCGCATAGTTGCTCTGCGGGCCGCATAAATTGAACCATCACCGCATTTTTGCATACCCAACTTCCCAAATTCTCTAACCGTGTCTGCGACCACTATGCGGTTCGCAAAGTCATTATGCAACCGCATAGTTGCCGCAAACCCCTGATTCACTTTTTCTTCACTTGCCTCAGTCTTTGCATCCTGTTTCATGGTATTTTGGGCTATCTGAAATCTAATACAGATGTCAACCTGTTCAACACTAACAACTAAATCTATAGAAATGGAAAACTAACAAAAAATGTTACCACACATGGGTTGCCTCCCAAAAAGCGCTTGATTTAACGAGGAGACACGACGATGTTGGTCCCTTTTGGGCTACTCAGTGGTGGGGGTTCAACTATCCTTGAGAGCAAATTGCTATACCAAGTTCTTGTCTCCTGTTGTGCCCATGTAATCCTTAACCCCTTGGCCATTTACTTTGAAAGTTCGAAGTTCGTCCTCCGACTCTAATTCAATAGCACCGAAAGGGGACACATTAAGAATGGGCCAGACCATTTGGATTTGAGTTTTCCCGGAAATAACTTGAGTCTCGAGTTGAAGAGTAAGACCAAGTCACTAGATTTGAATTCCCACTTCAGGATCTTCTTGTTATGAACAAACTTCATTCTTTCCTTATACATGGATGCATTCTCATAGGCATGGAAACGAAATTCTTCCATCTCGTTGAGTTGTGTCATTCTCAGATTAGCAGCTTCGGCCCAGTCAAGAATCAACTTTTTCAAAGACCACATGGCTTTGTGTTCAAGCTCCACGGGCAAATTATACGTCTTACCAAAGACTAACCGGTACGGTGAAGTACCAATAGGAGTCTTAAATGTTGTGCGATATTCCCACAATGCATCATCTAGCTTCCTTGACCAGTCGGTCCTGTTTGCATTGACAGTTTTGGCTAGGATGTTTTTAATCTCCCTGTTGGAAACTTAAACTTGACCACTCGACTGAGCATGATAAGGTGTGGCCACCTTGTGCTTTACGCCATACTTTTCGAGCAGCCCAGTGAAATCCTTGTTGCAGAAATGAGAACCACCATCGCTAAGTATGGCCCGGGGAGTACCAAACCGTGTGAATATGTTTTTCCTTAAGAATGCGGTCACACTCCTTGCCTCATTGTTGGACAAGGCGATTACCTCGATCCACTTGGAGACATAGTACATGGCCACTAGGATATATTTCATGTCATAAGAACTCACAAAGGGACCCATGAAATCGATCCCCCACACATCAAAGATCTCGACCTCCATTACAAATTCATAGGCATCTCGTGCCTTTTAGAAGTCAATCCTTTCCTTTGACATTGATCACAAGCCTTGACCATTTTATTTGCATCATGGTAGATCGATGGCAAATAGTAGCCACATTCAAGCAATTTTTCCACCGTCCAGTTTCCTCCATGATGACCCCCAACCGGTGAGTCATGGCATGCCTTGAGAATTGGCATTACCTCATCTTTCGGAACACACCGCCTAGTGATGTTGTCGGCGCAAATGCGAAACAAAAAGGGCTCCTCCAAATAGTATTGCCCACACTCCCGCAAGAACTTTTTATTTTGATAGGTTTCTAATCCACCTGGGACAAGGTCCCTAACCACGAATTTAGCAATATCGGCATACCAAGAAGCGAATGTGTCAGACAATGCCAATATGTGTTCATCTGGAAAATCATCATTGATTTCAAGGTTCTCTTTTGGCCTCCCTGCTTCTTCAAGCCTAGATAGGTGATCCACAACTTGATTTTCTTTTCCTTTTCGATTCTTGACTTCAAAGTCAAACTCTTGAAACAAAAGAACCCACCGAATCAATCTTGGCTTGGAATCCTTCTTCCCCATAAGATAACGAAGAGCAACATGATCAGTGTAGACCATCACCTTGGATCCTAACAAATAGACCCAAATGTTTTCAAAATCATAGAAAATGGAAATAAGTTCTTGCTCGGTCATAGTATAATTCATTTGAGCACCATGGAGTGTCTTGCTTGCATAGTAGACAAGATGAAGGACTTTGTTATGCCGTTGACCAAGCACTGGCCCAATAGCTACACCACTGGTGTCACACTTGAGTTCAAATGGAAGGTACCAATCCGGAGTGACAATAATAGGTGTTGTGGTGAGCTTTTCTTTCAATTCCTCAAATGCTCTGTGACACTTTTCATCAAATACGAACTTAGCATCTTTTTCAAGGAGCTTGCACATGAGGTTTGCAATTTTTGATAAGTCCTTGATAAAACTCCTGTAGAAGCCGGCGTGCCCCAAAATAACTTCAGACTCCCTTTACTGAAGTGGGTGGAGGAAGCTTAGAAATGATTTCATTCTTTGCTCGGTCAACCTCTATGCCTTGTTTGGAAATTTTGTGTCCCAAAACAATACCCTCATCCACCATGAAGTGGCACGTTTCCCAGTTTAGCACAAGGTTTGTTTCTTCACATCTTTTGAGAACTTGTCTAAGGTTGTCAAGATAATTCTCAAAACGAATCACCCACTACAGAGAAATTGTCCATAAACACCTCTAGGAAATCTTCTACCATGTCCGAGAAAATTGACATCATGCACCCTTGAAAGGTAGTCGGGGCGTTACATAGCCTAAATGGCATCCGGCTAAAGGCAAAAGTCCCATAAGGGAATGTGAATGTTGTTTTCTCTTGATCTTCCAATGCGATATTAATTTGGTTATAGCCACAATATCCATCCAAGAAGCAATAGAATGACCTTCCCGCAAGCCGATCAAGCACTTGATCAATAAAAGGCATAGGGAAATGGTCTTTGCAAGTGGCACTGTTAAGCTTCTGGTAATCCATGCAAACTCTACATCCAGTCACAGTACTTGTTGGGATGAGATCATTTTTCTTGTTTTGGATCATGGTCATGCCTCCTTTCTTTGGCTCACATTACACCGGGCTCACCCAAGAACTATCCGCAATGGGGTAGACTACCCCAGCATCTAACAACTTGATGATTTCCTTCTTCACCACCTCTTAGATGGAAGGGTTTAACCTTCTTTGATGCTCCATAATAGGTTTACTTCCTTGCTCCAATTGTATTTTGTGCTCATAAATTTCGGCGGGAATCCCTCGGATGTCCGCTATTGTCCACCCAATGGCTTGTCAGTTTTCCCTCAGGACATTCAATAAATGATCTACCTGCACATCATTCAACAAAGAAGAAATGATTACCGGTAAAGTATCATTAGAGCCAAGAAATTTATACCTTAAGTGTGGTGAAAGTGGCTTGAGTTCAAGTTGTGGAGGCTCAATAATTGAAGGCTTTTTGGGGGGAGTGGCTCTATTCTCTAAGTCAAGAGAAAGCTTCTTTGGTGCATAAGTGTAGGACCCACGTCCTTCTAATGCATTCATCGATTCTATGTACCCCTCCATGTCTTCACCATAAAAAATTACCAATATAGCCACAAAGCCTCACCTAGGCACTCTTCTTCCATATTCATCTCACTTGCGTCCTCTACCTCATCAACAACATCAATGACTGAGATGCCTTCATATGTATGTGGCAACTTCATACCCTTACTTGCTCGGAAGGTGACCTCTTCATCATTAACTCGGAACTTGATTTTATTTCGTTCTGAATCCATAAGTTCTCTTCTGGTAGCAAGGAATGGCCTCCCCAAGATGATAGGGATTTCTTTATCAACGTCACAATCAAGGATCACAAAATCAGCCGGAAGGAGGAACTTTCCCACTTTCACTAGGACATAATCTACAATTCCCACTAGTCTTTTGATTGAACGATCGACCATTTGCAATCTCATGCTTGTAGGTATCGGCATGCTTAACCCCGCTTGCTTGTAAATAGCAAGAGGCATAAAGTTAATGCTAGACCCATTGTCATAAAGAGCCCTTGCAAAATCTCGCAAGCCAATAGTGCATGGAATGGTGGATGCTCCCGGTTCTTCTTTCTTTTCAACGGTGGTTGTTGCAATAATGGAACTAATCCAATGATTCACATTCAACACTTCATTCTTGGTGGTTCTTTTCTTGGTTATCAAGGCCTTTAAGTATTTAGCAAAACTCGGCATCTTTTGAAAGGCTTCCACAAATGGTATGTTCACCGATAATTGCTTGAGAATGTCATAAAATTTCTCGAGTTTGCTATCATCAACCCTCCTAGCAAGTCTTTGAGGAAACGGAGGGGGAGGTCTAGGAATTGGTGCTAGAGATTTTGGTGCCTCTTTCACCTTTTCCTTTACCTCTTAATGATTTGCTTCTTGGACTTTCACTTCTTTTGGGAGATTTTCAACTTCAACAACAATTGGCACTTCAACTTGTGCCTCAACCTCTTGCTCAAGATCGTCTACTCCAACCATTTGTTCATTTTCTCCTTGAAGTACCTTCCTGCTTCGCGTTTTGATTTCCATACAATGAGAAGTTGGACCACTCCCATTACCTTTACGTTTGAAATTGTGTCACTTGGGAGTGTGCCCTTTAGTTTTGGATTTTTTTCTCTTCACAAATCTCTCATTTGCATTTCTAGCTTTTGTATGGATACAGTGAGTGACCCCACAAGTTCGTCCATGTTTTTCATTGTAGTGTCACCTCTTTCTTGATTTTTTAATATTCTTTCAAGCATGCCCTACAACTTGGACTCACTTGAAGAACCTTCCTTATAATGCAAAGAGTTAGAGTATTTCCCCTTTGGTGGAACATAGGGGTTTGAACTCCGGTTTACATATTTATTGTTGTTGTTGCTCCAACTACCTTGACTTGATCCACCTTGATCATTGCACCACTGTTGATGGCCTTTCCCTTGCGGGTTAGGACTCCATTAATTTTGTTGGCGATAATCACCTTGAGAATTATGGACATAGTTTGCTTCCTCGAACTCTTGATTCACCATGGGTTGCATATCTTCCACAACATTTACTTTCTTTGTCTGACTTTCCGTGAATATCTTGGTTAACACATTAATGTTGGTGGTAAGACAAGGAATTACTTGGTCTCTCTCTTGGTTCTCCTTAATCATGTTGGTCAGAGAGAGAGTACCGTATGCAATTCCACTCATGGTATCTTCCGAGTGCCAAGCTTGGTTGTGCTCGGCCATCTTGTCTAGAATCTGTGTAATCCTTGGGAATGTTTTGTCCATGAAAGACCCATCCGCCGCATTTTTGGCTATCGATTGGTTCAATGGATCCAAACCCATGTAAAATTTCTCCAACAAGATTGCATGCAGAAAACCATGATTCGGCGACCTCACTAGATATAGCTTGAAACGATCCCATGCCTCATGTAAGTGTTCTCCTGGTAGTTGCTTGAAGAACAAAAATTTATCTCTGAGCTAGAAATTCTTTCTTTGTGGGAACCATTTGGCTAAGAAAGTACGGACGAGTTCATGCCAAGAGTGTATGGAATGAGGAAGTATATTTTGGATCCATTTCCTCGCCTCTCCAGCTAATGAGTACTTGAATACCCGCAGTCTCAGGGATCATCTGTCATATTGTTCTGCTTATGCATCGCATACACACCTAAGAAGCTTCTAAGATGTTGTGTTCGATCATCATCAGTATAATTTTTGAATAATCGGTCTGCCTTGAGCATTAGGATTAAACCACGTTCCACCTTGAAGGTAGCAGCATCAACACGCGGAGGGACACTAGCGTTTGTATCCTCAATGTATTCCTAGATATCCGCAAAAGGATTCTCTTCTTCCTCATACTCGACCATGTTTACCTAGCACACCAAGAAAAGCAAGCAAAGCGTGATGGGATAGAAAAATATGTAAAGTAAAGCACACACTAATTAGTAATTTCAAAATCGTATTCCCTGGCAAGGGCGCCAAAATTTGATACGCTCAAATTACACCTTGATAAATAGTGTAAAGAGGTCGATGTCAAATATAATAACCCAACTAGGTTGGGGTTGAATCCCACAGGGAATAGGTGTGAAAAGATTACTTGAGTAGTGTAAAACTTGACTTAAATCGTTATTCTATTCCGTTAGCTAAAAAGAGTGTTGTAATTGAGTGAAATTAAGACAAGTATAATATTGTGAGATTGTAATTAATTTGATTAAAGAAACCAAGGTTGTGTCCCCTCCAATGGAATGTAATGCTATCGGTGTTAATATGATATATTTCTAATGGTAGGTCCTTTGATATGCAAATGATTTCTAAATGACTACTCAATATTTTCAATTAGTTGAGGTAGTACTTCCTCTTTATGATTTTTTCAAATATAAAAGAGTTGCAATTAAGAATAATCAATTTATGCCAAATAGAATTCACTTATTCCTAAGAGATTCTATTAAACAAGGTTTAAAGCCTTGATTTTTTTATATTGACTTCTATCAGACCCTAACCCATTTTTCCAAGTAAAGAAAGAGTAAAATGGAATTTTTTAATGTTTTCAACCACCAACAATAAATGAAGAATGAGAAATGAATAAATATCAACCAACCATTATATATATATATATATTCAGTGGTAAACACCCATTAACATTACACCCATTTAGGGTCCACAACCTTAGTATTTAAGACTAGACACTCATACTAAAATACAAAGACAAAATAATAATTAAAGTCATAAAGCTTATAAAAGTGCAAGAATATTTCTTATAAAGCTTCCAAAATAATGGAATATTCAACGCCTTCAATTGTAGTCTCTTTTTCAAATAAGATGACCCACAAAACCCTAGTAAATCTATTTATAGTGGGCTAAAAGTCGGAGTCAAAATTGGACAAAAATGTCCCGACAGAGCATTTATGCGATCGCATATTGGTCGCAGATCACGTATACGGTCCGCATATCTTCGAAATCATCGCATAATCTCAAGTATCCAAGCCCATATTTTAACCGCATTTCAATTATGCGTTCCACATATCCATTATGCGACCGCATATTCCTCCGCAGAAGTGCTTCTCAGCTTTCTTGATTTCAGTTATGCGGTCACTATACGGTCCACATAAGCGTTATGCGACCGCATAATGGATCGCATTTTCTCCTCTTCAGTTAACCAAAAATATTCTTCAGTCTGCGATGGTTATGCGGTACACATATGCTTTATGCGACCGCATACTTGCATCATTTATGCCCTTTTGTGGCTTTTTGACTTCTTTTTCCATGTTTTTGGGTCCTCAAGCCTCATGCACTGCAAAACACCAAAACTACATAAGAATTAACTAAAAATGCATTGAAAGATGGACTAAAGTTTATGTAATTGGTATCACATGTGCAAAAATTCTACGCACATCATGGTCCGGGAGTATTTCGGTGCATGTTATGGACGATTGGAATTTTGGAAGTTTTAGAAATATTTAAGTTTGATTTGAAATGAATTTTGGTGTTATCGATGTCCGTTTGAGATTTCGAGCCTTGGAATAGGTTCGTATTGAGATTTATGACTTATGCGTAAAGTTTGGTGTCATTTCGGAATGTTCTGATATGATTCGGACGCGTTCGTCGAAGTTTGGAAGCTTGAAAGTTTAAAGAAGGGTTTTTATTGTCGATTTGTAGTTTGGATGTTGTTTGATGTGATTTGAGGCATCGAGCAAGTTTGCATCATGTTTTGGGAATGGTTGGTATGATTGGACGGGGTCCCGGGGGCCTCGCGTGAGTTTCAGACGGGATTCATATCGATTTGAGCCTTGATGGAGTTGCTGGATTTTCTGATGCTGGTGCCACCATTTTTGCGGAAGTTTGGTCGCAGAAGCGACCTTGCAGTAGCGAGGTGAGGCACGCAGAAGCAGCTTGGGTAGCCTGGGCATGAAGTCGCAGAAGCGAAAGCGAGCAGTGCACCTGCGTGTGCGTAGAAGTGAGGCCAGTGCCATAGGTGCGGGCAATTGCGTAGATGTGCGACGCTGTGTTGCGCCTGCGATTGCATAGGAGATGAAGTATTTCCGCAAGTGCGATGGGTTGCTGACAGTGGGCTTCCGCAGGAGCGAGATTTGTTCTCGTAGAATCGAGCTCGCATGCGCGCAAGGAGTTCCGTGGATGCGGAAAATTGACTGGGCTGAATATATATATGCTAGCCAATACAGGATTTGCTCATTTCATCTCATTTTTCTCTCTTAGAGCCGACTTTGGGGAGATTTTGGAGAGATATTTCATCCACCTCTTGGGGCTAAGTGTTTCTAAACAACTTTCGATTATATTTCATGAATATATATGAATTTTTAACATGAAATTTAGTAGAAATTGGGGGATTTTGAAAGAAACCTAGAATTTGGTATTTTGGACTTTTGACCACGAAATTGGACATGGAATTTGGAATAAATTATAATTTGAGTTTGTAATGTTATGAGTAAAGTTTATCTTTGAAATTTTCGGAATCCGGGCATGTGATCCCGAGGGTTGACTTTATTGACTTTTAGAGCGAAGTTGGGAATTTTTATAAATTGATTAATTATAAGCATTGGTGTATTATTTTGATTGGGCTACATATTGTTTGACTAGTTTCGGATCGTTTGGCTTGAATTGAAGAGTTGGAGAGCCATTGGAGCCGGTTATGGAACTTTGGAGCAAGGTAAGTCTCATGTCTAACCTTGTGAGGGGTAGACTACCCCCTCAGTCATATTTATTATTATGTGCAACTAGCTGTGGGTTCTACGTATGCATGAGATAACGAGAGTCCCTACGTAACTACAACATGTTTATGTTCGGGTAGTTTTAGGACTTTATCATGTAATTTTTGAATTGTTTGGACTCATTTTCTAGCTTAATTAATTGAAATTTTAACTGAAATTGATTAGAAACATATAAATATATTAGGCCGAGCCTTATCACCTTGAATTGTTGGAGAATTATTCGAGAAACGGTAAAGATTATATTCACTTTGTGCTCATGTACTGTATTGTAAGCACCTGTATCATAATTCAGTAACTTCCTTCCTTTCTTGTGGAGCAGGCCGAATGTCTCGGCAGTATAATATATGCATCTACGGTTCGTTCCGCTTGAACCTTGGTAGTGTACACATTATTATAGATCGGGCCGAACGACCTCAGCATAATCGTGCGTTATATCGCTGGCAGTCAGAACATTTACGAGATTATCTTTCCACTGATATCCAGCATTTTTATATGGTACTTCTTATCTGTTTGTTACTATTACTTGATACATCTGAGATGATGAGGTAGTATAGAAGACTGAGGAAATTTATACTTTAAAAGAAATATTTGGAAGATTAGGTAACTTACATATTTACCCCATTATAGCTGTGTGCTTCACATCTGCTTATTATTTTATTATATTGCTTTATTGGACCTCTAGTAAGTGTCAATAACAACCTCTCGTCACTAATTCTTCGGGGTTAGGATAGATAATTACTGAGTACACGTTCTCATGCTGCACTTCTACACTAAATGGTGTAGGATCTGACAAGTTCATCGATGATCATTTTGAAGGCACAACTGTTGAAGAGCTTCGTATGAGTTGCATCCCATGCTATGCATCGCTGTTCACAGGTTCCCCATCGTAATATTTATTTTATCATGTCTTATTTACAGTCCAGACATATGTTGTATTATTATTGTACTTCTTAGTAAATGCTCATGCACTTGTGACACCGAGTCTTGGGGTATACTAGTTGATGCTTACGGTTCTGTATATGATCATCACCTTTCATTTCTCTCATAAACTATAATTTTGTATATTTCCGTGGTTTTAAAAGTGTAAATTTCCTTTTCTTATCAAAATTTATGATTTCAAAAGTAATAAATTGAGTAATTAAACTGATAATTTACTGTTGGCTTGTCTGACAGCGGCATTAGGCGCCATCACGACCTATAGTGGATTTGGGTCATGACAGAAGATCTAGGTTCACTTGGGTCTCACGAGTGATGAGCAAGTCTAGTAGAGTCTTGCGGATCGGTATGGAGACATCTGTACTTATCTTCGAGAGGCTACAGAGCTGTTAGGAGTACTTCCCTTCTTGATTCCTCATCGTGCGGTTTGATTTCTTTGAGGCTTATGCCTTTATTTCCTTCCGACTCAATCATATGCAACTTGGAGCGCTTGGTTCAATTGGACATTGGGAAGTTGTAAATGGTACTACAAATATGGTGCAAGATG
This sequence comes from Nicotiana paniculata, assembly GCA_005239505.1. Taxonomy (NCBI): domain Eukaryota; kingdom Viridiplantae; phylum Streptophyta; class Magnoliopsida; order Solanales; family Solanaceae; genus Nicotiana; species Nicotiana paniculata. Next base: position 201,719 of record ML344869.1, on the reverse strand, counting down.
TTTTCCCTACGTGTTCGAGTGGGTTATTGTCGTCGTCTTGTGGAAAGGGGTTATGTCGTTTCATGCCCTGTATCAGTATTGCCTATGGTTTTGAGTCTACACACAGATTTCTACGATGTTCATGGATTATTATCGCACAATGTTGGTGTAATGGTAGGGTGATTGTCTATGTGTCAAGGCAGGGAATGACTTGAAGGTAGGATTTCTTGGTGCATGATTTAGAAGTTTGGCATTTAATTCTAGTGGAATTCTCATTTGTGATATGGTGTCGCCGTCCTTATTAGAAAACATTAAGGTTCGCCGGTGTTATGGTCTTCTTCGATTTACCTTCAGGGATGGATATTAGAAAGTGGCGCCTAAGAAGCGATAGTCAGAGATAGCAGAGTGTAGCTCTTCAGGATCATCTTGGTGTTTCTAGTGTTTATGGCTCGAGAACGAAGATCTTCTAGGAGGTTGGGAGTTGGTAGAGTTTTATCAGTTTAGGTGCTACAGGTATGGATTTGATTTGAGACAACATTTGGGCAGCAGAGTATGAGGGAGGACATGGCAGGAAGTGTCTCGCAGTGGTTGAATTACTAGCGGGTCACGAATGAAAAGCAGAGGGCGAGCAGTAACTTAATGAAGATGGTTTAACCAAATTGAGAGTGTCAGAGTAACATGTGGATAATGTGTTAGGATAACCACATGCCTTGAGAAAGTTTATAGAGATTTAGGAGTCATGGTGGAAAGTGAGTAGGTGTACGGACCTTATTTGAAATGGTGGCTACTACACTGAGGAAGATCGAATATGGTAGAATGGAGTTGCTGAAAATAAAGAGGGGTGGGAGAACTTGATTATCGTTGGGATGCAACATGACTTCGAGTTTGGAATGTTTTGTCGGACTTTTAGATGATTTCAATGGGGAATGAACGAACTTGTACATGTGGTGGATGAGCACAGACTCAGGAGGGTTTACTGATTTCGTGGTAGTTGTACCCAGTACAACGTCGTTGGGAGATGTCGATATGGAATTTCAAAGATGGGTTATCTCCTGTGGACAGGTCAACGGTTGTGTGATTTTGATGAAGTTTCTACAAAGATTTCTACTTACTACGAAGTAGAAGGTCGAGCATATTATGGCTGATAATTCGGAATGCTCATGAAAAGTTTAATAAGAAACTACAAGAAATTTGGCGGGTTGACGGTGCGAGATCATGGTAATTGAGAAGGAGAAATCTTTTTGAGTTCTAGGTTTATATAATTGTAGCTTAAAGCTAAGTGTGGGAGTCCCATCGTCTACGATTGGATCGCGTGGTTGTCTGTTGGTGCAGTTTCTGGTTATCGGTCCATTGGTGGGTCATTATGGCTAAGAAAATGAAACATCAGGGGTAATTCGAGCGGAGAACTTGATGAACCTGTGCTAAACTTTGACTTATCGATTCATGTGGAGGTTTTGGGAAGACTTGGAGTTTATGCTTTTGTGGATGTGATTTACAAGGAAAAGCATTCAGCCGCTTGCTTCTTTGAGATGGTGTGCATGTGCTAGTAGAGCGTGTGAGTATGGTTATGTTCGGGATCAGGTCAAAGTGGTGACTCTCAACAATAGTCCTAGTGGTTTCCAGAAATAAAGTTCAATGCCTAAGGATTTTTGTTCGGTGTGTGGTTAAGGATCGAGTTGTTGCAGTGGATTATGGAAGGGGCTCGGAGTATTCCATGTTGTCATCGGGTGTGCGGTGTAGTATTAGAGGAAAGGGTGAAATAGCTTCGAATTCCCGGAAGGTCTTGCAAAAATGGGTATACTAGTTGGAGATGCTATTTTTCGCTTGAGGAGGGTATGAGATGGTCCATGGGCATTGAGATGATGTGGTCTCGCGATTCAGGTCACTCGGGATGAGTGCGGATTGGGGTTCGTTATGTTTTTAATGGGGCTATTATTATTTCTAAGGCAAGTCTAGAGTAAATTGAAATAAGTTGGGTCGGTTAGTAATGGTTGCATCAACATGATTGTGGCAATGATTAGTTCCTTCGGCATGTGAAGTTATACATATGCTTTATAGTTGTACGTGCAGGCTTGACAGCCACCATTACTTGATTGATTTGGGAGATATTTGATTCAAATGGCCTTGTTGTGTAAATGGCTTCCGGAAGAGTCATGGCGGTTTAGATCATGACTTAAGGTTTGTATTTCTACGGTTTAGGAATTCAGTTGCATGTTGTATTGGTTCTTCTGACATGAACTAAGTGAAAGGTTTCTATGCAATGAAGCGTTTATTCTACTAGTAGTTCAGGGGTTATGATGAATTCTTGTATTCTCGCATAGCGGCATGATAGGTGCAGTGAGCGGTATGGAAATTTGAAAGTTGAGGATCAAGGTTGCGGTTCGGTATTGGAAAGAATGTCACAAGCTCGGATGATCAGGGGAGAATTCAGATGTTCAAAGTAAGCTGACATTTTCTTTAGTGTCACCTGAGAACGGTGTTTTCTGTAAGAGGATTTTTGTATTTATTTGTGGATTCTTGATTTGCTTTACAGAATTAGTACGATTGGTGGTATGGACGTGCAAACTTTTCTACCTGGGCGGAAGGTCGTGGGAGAATACCCCACAGGGAGATTTGTATAAGTGTGACATGTTAGTCACTTGATTGCTAAGGATTGAAACCAAGTACGAAAATTTTTGGTACTATCGTTAATATGAGAGTCTATGCCTAGAAGGCACTCTATTCCTTTGGTTGTGAGCTGTGGGAGTTTGGTTCGAAGTGGACGGCTGCTCATGGGTGTCATGAATAGGGCCATTGTGGATCCTTGGAAGGTTATTGGCCTAGTATGGTATGATCAGAATCAGTTTGAGGTCCATTGGTGGGTTTACTGTGAACGTGTGCTCTAGCTCATGTTGGATGTGTTCATTCGTCATATCATTGCTTACGGAGGAGTCGTCAAGTATTGGATGTTATTCCCGTTGTCAGCTATTCCGTGTAATCTCTATTGTGCCATGTGGGTTGTGAGACGACTTGAATATTCGCACATGTGTTGAGGTTCCGTGTATCTTGTGGTGTTATGTGAGCAGGATGGCTCTCGATATGGGTCATATATCGCACCTTAGTTTTTCTTGGGGTTCGTAGCGTATGGTTCTACCCATCTCCCCAGGATTTCTATCATGTACTTAGCAGGCTTGTGGTCGATATTCGGGCATTTCGTAAGTATAAGCAGTATAGCTTGATGTGTGTTTTTTTCTTGATTTTTATGTGAGAATTAGGTGGCACGCCTCCACGGGTATATTATTTCGATAGGATGGCGCGCCTCCACGGGCATATTTTGTGGATCGGATTGCACGCCGCAACATTGTCATGTTTGGATCGGGTTGGACACTACAACAGTGTCATATTGGATCGGTGCACGCTGGAACAGTGAGATGTTGAGCATAGTTCCTTACATTTATTTTGTGTGCCTTTTTTTTCATCCCTAGGTAGGTTCATAGCATCTATTCAGCCGTTTTGTTCATTACGCGGGCTGGGTGATTCCCTGTTAGAGTTCGTTTTTCCTAATGTATCACATTTGAGTTTGTAGCTTGTTGGAGCATTGTGGGCATCATATGAGGTTTTTGGCAGTGTTTGAGATGGCTTATTGTCTAAGAAGCTTGTACTGGGTGAGACGACGTTATTGGACCTAGGATTAGTGCAAACGGAGTTATGTATGGTATATTAAGGAGCAAATATGGTATTCAGTTCAGAATGAGGTAATGGTCCTTGTCAGGAGGAGAGACTCCATGATTTGTTGATTTGGCATGTGGTTATTAGTTTCTACACATCTTTCCCATCGTGGCAGTATTTTGAGAGTTAGAACAGGACTTGTATGCGTCATGAGGTGCATTGCGGTCTTCAGATTCGTGAAATTCCAACTATTGTGGTCGGAGGATGTTATTATGGGCAACCGATTTATGTGATGCATGTTATGACTTCACTATATGTACATGATCATGTTTAGGTACAGTGTGTAGTGATTTGTACGATGTTCGTATGTTAGAATCGGGTCTTGTAGAGAAATTCGGAGGCTGGAATTTGGTTCTAAGGCTTATTGATTAAATAAAAGGGAGGATCTTCGATCTGACTCGAGATAATGTTTCAACTAGGTTGTGGTGGCATGTTCGAGGACAAATGTATGTTTAAGTGGGGAGAATGAAACAACCCGACCGGTGATTTTGAGCTCTACCGCATCGTTCAGCGGTTTGATGCCTTGAGTAGCTTCATTTCAGGTATAATGACTTGTACGTGTAGTCAGAATTGAATTTCGTGAAGTTCGGAGTTGACTTGGAAAGAAAATTCTAATTTTGGAAGCTTTGAAATTAGAAGATTTGACTTTTGAGTAAATGACCTCGGAATCGATATTTGAAGGTTCCAATAGGTCTACATGATGATTTCATACTTAGGAGTATGTTCGGGTTGAGTATCGGGTGGTCCGGAAGTATTTCAGCGTATATTATGGAAGGTTGGCATTTTGGAAGTTTAAGAAATATTTGAGTTTGATTTGAAATGAAATTTTGTGTTATTGATGTCCGTTAAAGATTCTGAGCCTTGGAATAGGTTCGTATTGTGATTTATGACTTGTGTATAAAGTTTGGCTTCATTTCAGAATGTTTTGATATGACTCGTACGCGTTCATCGAAGTTTGGAAACTTGAAAGTTTAAATAAGGATATTTATCATCGATTCATAGTTTGAATGTTGTTTGGTGTGATTTGAGGCCTCGATCACATTTTCATCATGTTTTGGGAATGGTTGGTATGATTNGGGGGGGGGGGGGGCTCGGGCGAGTTTCGAACGAATTCGGATCGATTTGAGCCTTGATGGAGTTGCTGCACTTTCTGAAGTTGGTGCCATCGCTTCTGCGGAAGTTTGGTCACAGAAGGGACCTCGCAAAAGTGAGGTAAGGCACGCAGAAGCGGCTTGGGGAGCCTTGGCGTGAAGTCGCAGAAGCGAGGCGAACAGTGCACCTGCGTGTGCACAGAAGCGAGGCCAGTATCGTAGGTGCAGGCAATTGTGTAGATGCACGAGGCTGTGACATACCCGCGGTTGCGTAGGAGAGGAAGTATTTCTACAGTTGTGATAGGTTGCTGACAGTGGGCTTCCGCAGGAGCGATATTTGTTCTCGCAGAAGCGGGCTCGTAGGGGCGCAAGGAGTTCCTCAGGTGCGGAAAATTGGCTAGGCATAATATATATGCTAGCCAATATGGGATTTGCTCATTTCATCTCATTTTTCTCTCTTACAGCCGACTTTAGGGGCGATACCGGAGAGCTATTTCATCCACCTCTTGGGGGTAAGTGTTTCTAAACCACTTTTGATTATATCTCATGAACATATATGGAATTTTAACATGGAAATAGTGGGGAATTTTGAAAGAAACCTAGAATTTTGTGTTTTGGACTTTTGACCACGATATTGGACATGGAATTGGGAATAAATTGTATATTTGAGTTCATAATGTTATGGGTAAAGTTTGTCTTCAAAACTTTTGGAATCCGGGCATGTGGGCCCGAGGGTTGACTTTATTGACTTTTACAGCAGAGTTGGGAATTTTTATAAATTGATTAATTATAGGCATTGGAGTATTATTTTGATTGGACTACACATTGTTTGACTAGTTTCGGATTGTTTGGCTTGAATTGAAGAGTTGGAGAGGCATTGGAGCCGGTTATGAAACTCCGGACCAAGGTAAGTCTCATGTCTAACCTTATGAGGCGGAAACTACCCCTCAATGATATTTATTGTTATGTGAAACTAGCTGTGGGTGCTACGTACGCACGAGGTGACGAGAGTCAGTACGTAGCTAAAGTATGTTTATGTCCGGGTAGACTTAGGACTTTATCATGTAATATTTGAATTGTTTGGACTCATTTTGCTAGCTTAATTAATTTAAATTTTAACTGGAATTGATTTAGAAACATATAAATATATTAGACTGAGCCTTATCACCTTGAGTTGTTGGTTGGTTATTTGAAAATGGTAAAGATTATATTCACTTTGTGCTCATGTACTGTATTGTAAGCACATGTCTCGTAATTCGGTAACTTCCTTCCTTTCTTGTGGAGTGTACAAATTATTCTGGATCGGTCCGAACAACATCGACATAATCGTGCATTATATCGCTGGCAGTCCGAGCATTTACGAGATTATCTTTCCACTGATACCCAGCATTTTATACGGTATTTCATATCCGTTTGTTACTAATAATTGATACATCTGAGCTGATGAGGTAGAATACAAGATTGAGGAATTTCATACTTTAAAAGAAATATTTGCAAGATTAGCTAACTTACAGATTTACCCCATTATAGTTGTGTGCTTCACATCTGCTTATTAGTTTATTATATTGCTTTGTTGGACCTCTAGTAAGTGTCGATGTCGACCCCTCGTCACTACCTCTACAGAGTTAGGCTAGATATTTACTGGGTACGCATTGATTTACGTACTCATGCTGCACTTCTGCACTAAATGTGCAGGATCTGACGGGTTCATTCGATGATCATTTTAGCGCGTAGGCGCAGGTGTTGAGGAGATTTCGTGTGAGTTGCATCCCAGGATATGCATCGCAGTCCGCAGAGCCCCCTTCGTACTATTTATATTATCATGTCTTATTTACATTCCAGACGTATATTATATTATTATTGTACTCCTTACTAAATGCTCATTCACTTGTGACACTGGGTTTTGAGGTATACTAGTTGATGCTTACGGTTTTGTATATGATCACCGCCTTTCATTTCCCTCATAAACTATAATTTTGTACATTTTCGTGGTTTTAAAAGTGTAAATTTCCTTTTCTTATCAAAATTTGTGATTTCAAAAGTAATAAATTGAGTAATTTAATTGATAAATCATTGTTGGCTTGCCTGACAGCGACATTAGGTGCCATCATGACCTATAGTGGATTTTGGGTCATGATAGCTTTGTATCAAAGCTCTAGGTTCACTTGGGTCTCACAAGTCATGAGAAAGTCTAGTAGAGTATTGCGGATCGGTACAAAGACGTCTGAACTTATCTTCGAGAGGTTACAGGACTATTAGGAGCACTTCCCTTCTTGATTCCTCATCGTGCAGCTTGATTTCTTTGAGGCATATTCCTTTATTTCCCTCCTACTCAATCATATGCGGCATGGAGCGCTTGGTATCAATTAGGCATTGGGGAATTGTAAATGGTATCGAAAATATGGTGCAAGATGTTTTTGCTACGTGTTCGAGTGGGTTATTATCGTCGTCTTGTGGAAAGGGGTTATGTAGTTTCATGCCCTGTATCAGTATTGCCTAAGGTTTTGAGGCTACACACAGATTGCTATGATGTTCATGCATTGTTATCGCACAGTGTTGGTGTAATGGTAGGGTGCTTGTCTATGTGTCGAGGCAGTGAATGAATTGAAATGAGGATTTCTTGGTGCATGATTTAGAAGTTCGGCATTTAATTCCAGCAAAGGAAAGGCAATAGGGCTATGGATGTTCAGGCCTTGGTTGATGAAGTGACGAGACTTGATGTTTTCGAGCGTGGTGGAATTCTCATTTATGATGTGGTGTCGTCGTCCTTATTGGAATGCATTAAGGTTCACCAGTGTTATGGCCTTCTTCGATTTGCCTTCAGGGTAGGATATTGGGAAGTGGCGCCTAAGAAGCGGTAGTCAGAGATAGCGGAGTGTATCCCTTTAGAATCGTCTTGGTGTTTCTAGTGTTGATGGCTCGAAAACGAAGATCTTTTAGGAGGTTGGAAGTTGGTAGCGATTTATCAGTTTAGGTTCTACAAGCATGGATTTGATTTGAGACAACATTTGGGCAGCGGAGTATGAGGGAGGACATGGCAGGAAGTGTCTCGCGGTGGTTGAATTACTAGCAGGTCACGTATGAAAAGAACAGGGCGAGCAGTAACTTAAAGAAGATGGTTTAACCGAATTGAGAGTGGCGGAGTATGTGTTGGAAAGTGACTAGGTCTACGAACCTTATTTGAAATGGTGGCTACTGCACTGAGGAAGATCGAATATGGCTGAAAGGAGTTGCTGGATTGAAGAGGGGTGCGAGAACTTGATTATCGTTGGGATGCAACATAATTTCGAGTTTGGAATGTATTTTCAAACTTTCAGTTGATGTCAATGGGGAATGAACGGATTTGTAAAACTGGTGGATGAGCACGGGCTCAGGAGGGTTTACTGATTTCGTGGTAGTTGTACCCAGTGCAGCATCGTTGGGAGATGTCGGTATAGAATTCCACAGGTGGGCTATCTCCTATGGACATGTCAGCGGTTGTGTGATTTTGATAAGTTTTCTACGAAGAGTTCTACTTACTACGAAGCGGAAGGTCGAGTATACGATTATGGCCGATAATTTGGAATGTTCATGAAAGTTTAATAAGAAACTACAAAAAATTTGGTGAGTTGACGGTGCATCATGGTAATTGAGAAGGAGAAATCTTTGTGGGTTCTGTGATTCTATAATTGTAGCTTAAAACTAAGTGGGGGATCCCGACCATTTATTATTGGATCGCATGGTTGTCTGCTTGTGCGGTTTCTGGTTATCGGTGCATTTGTGGGTCATTATGGCTAAGAAAATGAAACATCAGGGGTGATTCGAGTGGAGAACTTGTGGAGGTTTTGGGAAGACTCAGAGTTTATGCTTTTGTGGATGTGATGTACAAGGAAAAGAATTCAGCTGGTTGCTTCTTTGAGAGGGTGTTCATGTTCTAGTAGAGCGTTGGAGTATGGTTATGTTCGGGATCAGGTCAGAGTGACTGACTCTCAACAAAAATTATAGTGGGTTCAAGAATTACAGTGTAGTGCCTAAGGATTTCGGGTTCGTTGCATAGTTAAGGATCGAGTTGTTGCAGTGGATTATGAATGGGGCTTGGAGTGTTCGATGTTATCATCGGGTATGCGGTGCAATATTAGAGGAAAGGGATTAATGACATCGGATTAACGGAAGGTCTTGCAAACTAGGTGTACCAGTTGGAGATGCTATTGTGCGCTTGAGAAGGGTATGAGATGGTCCATGGGCATTGAGACGATTTCTTTCAAAGTGTTCCCTGCTCAAAGCGTTGGTGAATATATCTGCTACCTGGTCCTTCGCCTTGTAGAATGTCATACAAATTAGACCCTTTTCAATATTGTCCCTCAAGAAATGGTGTCTCACATCAATGTGCTTTTTCCTTTTGTGTTGTAGTATATTATTTGCCATGTTAAGAGCACTCGTATTATCACACAATAATGTCACACAATCAACAAATACACCAAAATCCACAAGTTGTTGTTGATCCATAGCAGTTGAGCACAACGAGAAGCAACAACTACATACTCAGCTTGAGCAATAGAAATAGTCACGAATTTTTTTTTGTACCCTATGAGATCAAGCATGACCCGAGAAAATGTTCTATTCCAAATGTACTATTTCTATCCACCAGATATCCAGCATAATCAGCATCAGCATATCGAACTATGTCAAAATTATCTCTTGAAGGATAGAATAGGACCAGGTCCTGCGATCTCTTGAGATACCTCAAAATTCTTTTGCCATCCTTCGAGTGAGATTTTTTTGAGCTTGATTCGAACCTAGCACACAACCCAACCCTAAAAACAATATCAGGTCTGCTAGCAGTCATGTACAGAAGAGACCTAATGATTCCATTATACATACTTTCAATGACAGGAGAACCATGTTCGTCCATGTCTAATCAAGTAGCAGTGGAAATAGGCGTATCAATGATAGTAGCATTCTCTATCTCAAATAATTTCAGCAGCTCCTTATACTTCTATTGACTGATCATATTGCCTTTTGAGGTTTGCTTTATTTATTGTTGTATTTTCAAATTCATCAAGCTTGTTTTAGAACACCCACCTGGTACCAATCATTGTTCTGTCTGAAGTCCTAGGGACCAGGTACCATACTTTGTTTCTCTCGAATTGGTAGAGTTCTTATTGCATAGCAGCTATCCAATCAACATCTTTCAATGCTTCCTTGATGTTCTTAGGCTCAATTTGAGATAATAAGACTGAGAAGAAAACATGTTCCTTGTCTTAGATCTAGTTTGAATACCAAAGTCTAAGGGAGTGATTACATTTTGAAGGGGATGTGAGCTCTTGTGTTTCCAGTTTGATATTTGAACTTCAGGATTTACGGGACCAGGTTCCTCCATATTTGATCCATAATTTACATTAACAGAAGTATGACTTTTATTTATTTTTCCAGTATCAGGATACCTGACACAACATCAGCAGCCCTATGTTCATCTTCAATCAGGGTAATAGAGGGACCAGGTTCATCTGTGCCTTTTGGAGATTCTGCTGCATCTTCTTCATCGCGCTGCTTGAATTTACTCATCAAATTAATCTTTCCATTTGAACATCTATTGCTTCACCAGGTACTTTTATAAATTCTCCATCTTCATCTTTGTTGTTATATGACCCTTTGTCACTTGATTTATAGGATCCATCAAAGATCACATGCACACTTTCTTCTACAAACTAGTTTCTTTTACTGTAGACTTTGTATGCCTCTCTTTGAGAGGAGTAACCAAGAAAAATTATCTCATTACTTTTTGCATCAAATTTTCCCAAAACCTTCTTACCATTGTTGATAACGAAACATTTGCATCCAAAGGCTATCAGGTAAGTCATCTTGGGTTTTCTCCCATTGAGCAGTTCATACGGAGTCTTCTCGAGTAGGGACCTGATCATGCACCTGTTAATCAACTAACATGCAATGTTGACTGCTTCAACCCACGAACCAGGTCCTTCACAATCAACTTGTTCAGTAAATAAAAACTTGCATGCCCCAGACGCCTATGCCATAACTCAATATCATCAGCAATGGCACTTAGCCATGTTCGATCACAACCTTTCAGTAAATCAAGGTCTGTAACATAGATGTTATTTAACATAGTGCAAGATTTAGACAAGAACTTCAATTTATTTCCCTTGTCACAAATTTGAGACACATTCAACAGGCTATATTTCAAGCCATTCACACAGTACATATTTTCTATTGCATGGAAGAGTGTTTTGCCAATTTTGCCAACACCAAGAATTTAGTCTTTCTTGCCATTTCTAAAGGACAGACTCCCACCTTGGAAGGCCTTGAGTGAGAGAAAATCATCCATTCTTTCAGTCATATGCTTCGAGCAGCCACTATCCCTATATCCTTTTTGACTACTTCCTCTCACTCTAACATGCACACAAAACCACTAATTAGACCTAGAAACCCAAGCTAGCTTGGGTCCCTTATAATGATCGAACAAGCGGATAAAACTTCTTTTTGCCCATACAGGCAACACATTTTTTTTCTCAGAGAACCAGGTTCCTCAACAATAGGCTTCTTTATAAAAAATACTTTGTTTTCATGTAGAGACTGAATTTTAGCTTTAAAAGAGTCGTTATAATGACCAATTTGACCACAATAAGTACACAACCAATTATCAGGCATAGTTACGTACTTGCTATGGGGATTATAGGAGGTATTAGCCTTTTGGAACCTGATTCCTTGCTTATTTCCACCACTACTCTTGTATATTGATGTTATTACATCAGAGGACCAGGTCCATCTCAATGACTTATCAAGATCATTTTAACCTTTTTCAGATCCTCTTGAAGTTCAATATTCTTTTCAAGCTCGGCAACAAGATTTCTTTTAACTTTCTTAAGCTCACTCTCAAGCTCAAGTTGAGCCTCACTAGAGACTTCTTTTCTTTTAGGGGTGTCCATCCATTTTTATTTGGTTTTTCAACAAGGTATTTTCTCTATTTACTTCTTCCACATGTTCCTTCAAGTCTACAATGGAAACTACCATATCATCCTTCTCTTATTCTATGTGAAAAATTTCTTAAATTAGAGCATTTTTCTCATTAATGAGGCTATGATAGGCATCAATCAATACATTTTCTAAGGACATCAATTTTTTCTTAGAGTGAGTTTTCAAATTTCTTTGAGCATCAAAAAAACTTACCTCATCTTCCTCCTTGGCCTCATCAACACCAGATTTAGCCATGAGTGCAAAGATTGAATCATATTCTGAAGTTCATTGTCAACAACCTTCATAGATGTATCTCCTAGTCATCCTCACCTTCAAATTCACTTGACGAATCTACCCAGGCAACCAGAGCTTGTTTTACCATGTTGTCAACATCATCTCTTCATTTGAGCTTCCTGTCAAGGACCTGATTCCTCTTAGCTGCCTTATCAGTATTAGTTTTGTAATGATGTTGCTTATGAAGAAGGAAATCTTTAATAAAGTGTCCATACTTTCCATACTTATGATAGAAATAATTCCTTTGAATTTCTTGTTGGAACTTCCTTTCTTTGTGATCCCACCATTTCTACGAATCATCTTTTGAAATCTTCGAGTGAGATACGTCATGTCAAATTCATCAATACTTGAGTCGTTCTGAGTAGCTCTGAGAACCGGGTTCTTCTCCTTCTTAGGCTCTCTTCTTTCAATATCATTCTTTCTCTTCATCTCATTCGTTTTGAGATTTCCAATAAGCTCGACAATAGTAAGTTTCTGCATGTCTTTGGCTTCAACGATGACATTAAACTTGCTTTCCGAAGAATCTAGTAGAACACTAAGTATATTTCGAAAGAACTTGTTGGTTGGAATAATTCACCAAGTGAATGAAGCTCATTGATTATGGAAGTGAAACTGGTATGCATCTCTTGAATGGACTCATCCTCGTTCATCTTAAAGAGATCATACTTAGTGGTAAGCATGTCTATTTTGGACTGCTTTACTTGAATATTTCCCTCCTGAGCAGTTTGAAGAGCTTCCCAGATATCCTCGGCAGATACATGCCGAGGTACGATTATACTTGTCTGGTCCAATCCACAAACAAGAATCTTCTTCGCCTTGATGTTCTTCTCAACTGATTTTCGGTCACCATCATTGTATTCTTTTCTAGTTTTTGGAACATTCTTCATAGGGAGAAAGGGACCATCACAAATCACATCCCAAAGCTCAAAGTTCTCAACCATAATAAAGTCATGCATTCTCGTTTTCCACCATCCATAATACTTTCCATTGAATCATGGAGGTCTTGTGGTTGATTGGCCTTCCTCGAGGTTTGGTGGAGCAACCATGATGACGATCTTTTCTAGGTGTTAGCCTTTTAGAAAGAACCTACTCTGATACCAACTGATAGAAACTAGGACTCCACCAAACAGTATAGTGAACCAAGTTCTCTATCTGTTCCCGCAGTAAATAAGCGGAAAATAAAATCAAATAGTATAGGGAACCGGGTTCTCTTATGTTCCCATAGTAAATAAGCAGAAAGTAAAAAACACACGATATTTACGTGGAAAACTCCCTACTCCAGAGATTAAAAACTATGACCTACCCTAGTGGGATTTCAACTCTACTAAACCGAGCAAACTTCAAATTACAACCTATTTCAATCTAGGAATGAAACACTTAATTACTCACCCCTTACAATAACTTATTGTAAGTCCTTTGCAATAACTTTATTACAAAAAAATAAATATTGACTAACTCTAGTCAGGAAACCAAACCAATAATAGTTGAAATCTGTCCTACAAAGACATCTTTTGAAAGTAGTGTAGGATTACAAGTGAAGAACAAAAAGACAAAGATTCAACAAACCTAAGGACTTAAGATATCTTCAATCTCTGGATCTGGTCCTTGAGGTTGTAAAACCTTTTGTTCTTGAGAGAGCCTTGAAGACTGTGGCGGCTAGCACTTGAAAAAATATGATTTTTAGATTTGCAAGTGTTAACGTAAACCTTGTATCATGTTTTTTTATATATGAACGAGCATGTGAGAAGAGATAGGTTATTTTAGTATGGTCTTATCAAGCTACAGTTATGATGCTGTACTGCTACCAGTCGGTACAGTGCAACAACTTTTATAGCTGTAGAGTTGACTGTACGACGACCAAAAAAATTGATAACATCTGGTCCATATCTAGTTCCTTGAGAACGTTTGACCGTTATCAAAATGTGAATTAACATATCATATTAAGGCCAAAGGAATTGATCACAACTGGTTCCTATGTTGTTCCTCAAAACTGCTTGGCAAATCATCAAAATCCAAAATAGCATAACTTATCAAGATTCCGGAGCGGCCGTTAATTAATGGATTTCTCCGAGCACTTAGCGACAACAACATCATCAATTGCTAGCCTTTCTTGTCCCATGAAGATTCAGAATCAGTACCCCCAGAATTAATATATGAATACTCCTAAGGCTACTTATTATATTTGCCAAGCAGTTTTGAGGAACAACATAGGAACCAGTTGTGATCAATTCCTTTGTGAACAACATAGGAACAACATATAACATTGCTGAAGATGAGGTGTGTTCCAAAATCTTGGCTTCCTCTTATCTCTAGTCCCCAATTTGTCAAAACCCATCTAAAACTTTCAGGCAAGAACCAAGAATTTAGTCTTCTTTATACCAATTCATACTAAGAAAATTCTTTACACTTGCTCTCTTAACTCAATTATTCATGAAGAAGAATCTCCCATTAGTATCCCTTTTGAGCTTGATCGTTTTGATAGTAAAGAATCGTCATACTGTCCTTTAATATTTTTGGGTTTATGTGATGGGTTGTTCTGTGTTTCCAGTAATGAGTTTCGGAATATATTTATATGGAATCCATCTACAAGAGATTTGAAACAATTGCCCCTTTTATAGAGGGATATGCGTGCAGGTTGATCATATTATGGTTTTGGTTATAGTGAATGTCAAGATGATTACAGAGTTATAGTAATTGCGATAAATAAAGAAGATAGCGATCAATATGGTGGTATTTCGAATCATGAGGTTAACTTTTACAGTTTAAGAACAAATTCATGGCGGCAAAGAATTTAGAGGTCCCAAGTGCCACAGTAGGCGGATTGTTTGGTAAATTTGGTAAATTTGTAAATGGAAGATTTCATTGGAGTGGCAATAAGTTTATTTTCTCGTTAAACCTCGTAGATGGGACATATGGAAATGTAGCATTGCCAATTTTGAGGAAAAGTTTGAGCATCTTCACTGGTATCTTGGGACTTTGGGAGGTAACCTATTGCATTCCATAGGAACATTGTCCGTGATGAACGACCCCGACTCGATGTATATAATGAAGGAGTATGGCGTTTTCGAGTCTTGGACTAAGGTGGCTTCAGGCCCTGTCGGTTATGTTCTTTTACCAATTTCAGATTCTGGGATGATAAAATTTTAGTGTAAACTAGTACAAGTTTAATGATGTACTATCATCAACACATGATAGTTTCAAGTACTATCCTATGATTCAGGTTGGTCTTACCTACGATCAAATTAGTGGTACATTGAAAGTCTTGTTTCGCCAAATTATAGTTAGTGGTTTACTATAACGACCCGACCGGTTATTTTGAGTGTTTTAGCCTTGATCCCCTATTTATTGCCCCATCTAAGTTTTATTATGGTTATATGAATTGCCGGTGGTGTTTGGTTTTGGTTTCGAGTGAGTTTAAGAGTGGAATGGGACACATAGTCCCTAAGTTGGAGGTTCAAGTTAAAAGAGTTGATCGTAGTTGATTTTTGTATAGACAACACTGGAATGGAGTTTCGATGGTTCCAATAGCTCCGTATAGTGATTTTAGATTTAGGTGTGCGACCAGATGTGGATTTGGAGGTCCGTAGGTCGTTTCAGCGTGAATTGGCGAAAGTTTTAAAAACTAAGATTCGGAAGATTTGGAAAGTTAGATCGGGAGTTGAATTTATTGATATCGGGGTGAGATCTTGATTTCGGAAGTTGGAATAGGTCTATAATGTAATTTATGATTTATGTGTAAAATTTGAAGTCAATCGGAGTTGTTTTGGTATGAATAGGCATTGGTCTCAAAATTCGGAAGTTCATAGTTCATATACTTGAATTTGCTTGGCGATTCGTAGAATTGGTGTTGTTTGATGTGATTTCTGGCCTCGAGTAGTTCCGTCTTGTGTTTTGAAACTTGTTGGTATATTCGGATGGGGTCTGGAGGTCCCGAGTGTAATTCGGATCGAATCCGGAACATTTTTGGACCTTAAGAATTTCTGAAGCACTGTTGCTTCTGGTGTGATTGCACCTGCGGTGAGTATAGCCGTAGGTTCGATGCCTCTGGTGCGGAATTTGGAGCGTAGATGCGGAGGTTAGTAGGGGATGTTGGGATCGCAGAAGCGAGAAAATCTCCGCATAAGCGAGTTCGCTTCTGCAATGGAAAGAGCGCAGGAGCGGCCAGTGGTTGCAGGCACGACATTCCTTCTGTAGACGCGTGTGCGCAGGTGCGGATATTTGTCCGCATAAGCGGAGGGGTCTAGGCTGAGTGTTATGCGCAGGTGAGCTTCTTTTTCGCAGGAGCGGTCCCGCAGAAGCGGATTTCCTAGTCGCAGAAGCGAGTTCTCTAGGCAGAAATAGAAATTTTAAGGGGTTCGATCTCATTTTCACTTTTGGGCTTAGAGATCTCGGTGTGAGGCAAATTTCAGGGAGATTTTCAGAGAGATCATTGGGGTAAGAATTCCTAACTCGGTTTGGTTAAATTACATGAATCTATCGTTGTTTTCATCATTTAATTAGTGTTTTGAGTTGAAAATTGTAGAAACTTCATAGGCTTTAATTTGAGGATTAGAGGGCCAAGTTTTGATTGAAATTTAGTAATTTTTCTATGGTTGGACTCGTCGTTGAATTAATGTTCAGATTTTGTAATTTTTGGTCGGGTTCTGAGACACGGACCCGGGTTGACTTTTTGAGTTGACTTTTTATTTCTTCGTAAAGATCATAATTTTCTTGTTCGGATTAGTTTCCTATAATTTATATTTATAGTATGAAGTTATTTTGGATAGATTTGAGTTTTGGATAATCGAGGGAAAAGCCTACTAGTGGATTAAGTTAGCGTGATTTAAGGTAAGTGACTTGCCTAACCTTGTGTGGGGGAATTACCCCTTAGGAATTGTGTTGGTTGTGATAATTGTGATATGTGAAAGCTGTGTACGGTAGGTATAAATGGGCTAAATGTGAAAATTACCGTTTTTACCTAGGTAGATTCCTTTCATACCTTAATTGAGCTATCCTATCATGTTATATTCGCATCATTAGTCTATTTTCACGTATTCTACTTTTCTTATCTCTTACGTGTTAATTGCTCTGCGTCTTTAGTTGAAGTTCTTGTTTCCTTATTTCGTATCATTATTTGACTATTGAAATCTTTACTTGAAGTTGTCATTCTTGGAATATCTTGTTGTTGAAATTGGTATTGAGTTACAAAGGTCGTGATTCCTATTGAGGCAAAGTGTTAAGTTGTGCCATAAAATTCTGTTGAGTTATTCACTTCCAGTTGTTATTGTTGAGACTCTGAGTACATTGTGGTTGATATGTGGGATCCTTATTGTGAAAATATTATTGTTATTGATTTCTTAAGGTTTTGGGGTTGAAACGCATGGCTAGTAGGAAAAGTACTAGAAGCCATGCAGTGTGATAAGGTGGTTTAAAACGCAGGATGTTATTTCGGAAAAAATAATTTTCAAAATTTAATGCAAAGTCTCCCGTAGTGATATAAGGAAAGATTGTGATTTATTCTTTTGATTTAAGACTACAAGGCGGTACCTCGGTAGTGACTCTTGTTGGCATTCCTCTATTTTTGCATCTGTCTTTGGTTTTTGTTTCCTTAGCATATTATTAATTTTTTTCTCTGTGTTGCATCAAATTGCTTTAGTTCCGTGTAGATAACCTTTATATGTCATTTGTTGTTTAAACTTCATTATTGTTATTATTACACTGCCTTACACTTGTTCAGTCTTTTTATTTATTCCAGTAAGGCCTTGACTTGACCTTGTCACTACTCCATCGAGGTTAGGCTTGGCACTTACTGGGTACCATTTTGGTGTACCCATGCTACGCTTTTGCACATTGTTTTGTGAAGATCCAAGTACTTCCTACCAAACCAGGCTTCAGTGAGTTGAGCTGCCAGCGTTCATAGGCCTCAGAGTCCCCCTCTACCTAGATTATTTTATTTCTTATCCTTTATTAGACTCTGATGTATAGATATGTTCAGTATCACTTCATAGAGTTTGTAACTTGTATTTCGCGGGTTTTGGGCTATTATATTATATACTGAGTCATGTAGTTTTTTTCTTTGTATTAGTTGTTGAATTTTGAGACTTTAAATATTATTTTCGCATGTTGTTAAGATTACCGAGTCTTAGAGAGTAGGTGCTGTCACGACATCCTACGGAGGGAAATTGGGATCGCGACATTTACTTTCTTGGTTGTGTCTGTTGCTCATCATCTTTCATTATTTGTTTGTGATAGAAACTAAGGGTACACCAAACTATATAGAGAACCAGGTTCTCTATTAGTTTTCACTGAACGCACGCACACTACAATAAGTAAATGACACAATGGAATTTTACTTGGAAAACTCACAACTCACGGGATTAAAAGCCACGACCTACCCTTGTAGGATTTCAACTTCACTACTGCGCAAACTTCAGATTATAACCTATTGTAACCTAGGAATTAACCTCTTAATCCCTCACTAACCTATAACAACTCTATTACAAGCCCCTTTGTAATAACTCTATTACAAAGCTTACAACTCAACTAACTCTAGCCAAGACACAAACACAAGGTTTATGATTTTATAAAAGTTTCCTACATAGTGCTTCTAACTAAGCTAAGCAGAAATCACAAGTAAAATACTTTAACAAAGGTGCAACACAACTAAGGACATGTAATATCTCAGTACAGGGAACTGGTCTTTTGTTATGTTGTTCTCTGTTCTTGATGCCCTTGAGAATCGATTGCTAGATTGATGCACAAGCTTGAGAGAATGCTGGATTGATTCTTGAATGTTCAAGTGATGTTTTTTCTTTGGTTTAATGTTAATATTACATGGATGACATCACTTGAATGATGCAATCATGTTTGGTACAAAGGAATTCCTAATGAAGTTGACTGTTGCACTGTTCTGCATTGTTGCGTGTGCAGGCAGCAACTTTACAGCTATTGGGAGGTTGACTGATACAGTAACCGAGGGAACTGGTGTCCATATGTTCCCCTTGTTGTTTGACTTCCGAAGAGTTGATTCACGTGTCCAGCTTGAGACTTGTTATTCTCACGTACTTGAGGACCTTATTTGATTCTTATCATTAAGTTTGTTAGATCATAAAAATATAATAAGAATGCATATATCCTATCAATTTCCCCCTTTTTGATGATGACAAAATTATAATTGAAGTTCCTCTTAAGAACCAGAATTACCCCTGAATATGTTGTTCTCTATCTTTTTCCCCCTCAATTTAGTCTTCCGCCTTTTGACATCATAAAAAGATTAGTAGCAAGCTATAAGCAAAAAAAAGTCTAGCTTGGTTAACTCCTTCCACATGTGTGCACAGAACGTAACAGAAAATAGAGCAAAAGATTAAGACATGCACAAAAAAATGACGAAATTATCATTAAGTTTTTGGAAATAAAACAGGGAGCAGTTCCATTGTTACCAAATCATCCATAAAATAAAAACAACAAAAAGGTACCAATCATAAACATCAATAAGCATAAGAAAAGAAAATAGAGGACATACACTAAGAACTGTAAACTTGGAAGGGGACAGCTGTTAAGGAGCACTGGAAGGGGCAGTACTGGAGGCAGAGGAAGAGGCAAGGGTTCTAAGAAAGATGTCCATTCGAGCATTTGCAGACCCTTGCTCGTTTATCAACCTTTACTTCAGGTCCTCAACCTGTTTCCTGACAACAACATTTTTCTTTATCAGACGGGCAACCTCTGTGCTTTGGGGACTGTTGGAACCAGGTGCCTCCTGGGCCTGACTGAGCTGACCTTCGAGAATGTCATTCTGTGCCTTCAACTTCCTTATTTTTAGTGGCACTATTTTGAGCGTTGATCAGCTGAGAAATGGTGGAATTGCTGCCAACCCCTCCACTCCTATCAATGCACTCACACTCTTCAAGGGTGGTTTTGGAGAAGGACTTCTTGCAAGTTCCTACTTTAGCCTATCTCAAGGGAACTTTGAAGAATTCAAACACTTTAGTGAGGTGGAACCTGTAAGGCAACCCATGATTACCATCCTTGAACTCTGCCACTTTCTTCATGTACTCTATCATAAGACCAGGTAGGTTTATAGTGGTGTAGCCATCCAGTGCTTCCATGAGAGCCAAGTTTGCTCGTGATGTAATGAAGCGTCTTTCAGAACGTGGGAGAAGAACTTTGTTCACCATTTTGAATAGCAGTTGGTACACTGGAAGGAGGGCCTTCTTGTGTACATGTTTCCCTTGCTGCATTGCCTTATCCTTCACGATGGCGTTTTTGATGTTTGGAGAGCATACCTAAAATGGTTCCCGGTACACAGTGTCCATCACAAAATCAACACCATTCACTTTCAGGCAATGTTATCATCCTCAACTGTGAAGAAGTCAGCATAGAAACTAGGCACTTCTGCCTCATATACCTTGGGACTGTCACTTGTGAACAAATGTGTCCGCTGTTGGAATTCATAGATATCCACCAGTTAGTGCATTCCTGACATGTCAAGAATATTGGGGGCAAATGTACGGCCCCACAACACCTTCTTGTTTCTCAATTTTTCTTTTCCAACATCCTGGGTTGCGCCAACCTTGGCTTTCTTGGATAGACCAGGTTCCTCACTGTCACCAGCCTTCCTTTTCACCGATATTCTTGCACTTTTTTTTCTCAGCAGATTTCTCAAACACCTGTTTCTCAGACACCTATTCAACCGACTCTTCAGTCACTTTCTCCCCAGACTTGGCAACTGCTTCCTCACCATATTTGTCAACTACTTCCTCACTAGATTTTTCACCTTCAACATTTCTCAAACTCATCTCGCTCACAGATGACTCTTTCTTGGACTTTAAGATTGTAAGTTTATTTAAAGACCTGCGAACTAAGGAACCAGGTTCCTCATCAACCTCATCATCAATATCAACAACTAGTGCAAGAGGCACTACCTTTTAATTCATAATCTTCCCATCCTTTACCAATATTCTCCTCTTCTCTTCTTCTTTTCTTTTCCTAAGAACTGACTCAAGAGCCTCCTTCTTTTGCAACCTAGTGTAGGTCTCTTAGGAGTTAGCTCTTGGGGAGTAGCATGTCTACTCCTAGCCTTGATGAAGCTTGAAATAGCCACATTGTCATAGTCATCTTCATTATCCTCATTCTCCTCCCTAGATAAAGATCTCATTTCAGGGACAACAATGGACAATGGCTCAGCATAGAAATGAGGAGAGGGAGCGGGATCAATACGTATCCAGATCAAGGTCTAGGGTAGTCTTTGCCAATTCATCACTGTTACAACCCACTCCTTGCATCTCAGAACTTTCTTCCACTGGTCGACTAGAAATTTCCTGATTTTCTTCTTCTACCACTGTATCTGCTTCAACCACTGTATCTGCTTCTTCCATATTTTCTGGGGAGACAGAAGTAGAGGTTGTTGCCACAAATTTCTTGGGAGTCGAGGTTTTGAGACTCCGATGAGAGCTAGTACTTGATTGAGTTAAAGAGGAACCAATAGGCGGTTGTGACTCTAGCTTAGGGTATGGACTAGATGGTGTAGGGATTGTAGGCTCTAGCACTGGGGTTTCACTAACACAATGGGGACGATGCTTGGAACATTATAAGTTTCCAGATTTTTAGACATGGTGGAGAGTAGTGAGAATTTGATGGAAGAAGAGAGTGTTTGGTTTTAAGAGAAAAAAGGGATTAATGGCTTTGATGTGAACAGTTATGATAGTGACCGTAAGAAAAGCTATTTAAGAAGAGTAAGGGACCCGTTAGGAATGGGTATCGATTTGGGTAGGCGGGTTGTTTCATAACGGGTAGGAAGCTTGAGTTCGAAAAGAAAGAGAAAAAGAAAGACTGGCACATTAATAACGTGGCACCATTCTAGCCATTAAAAAGATGTGGATGAGAGCACATAAAAACTACTAACCTGTGTCAAAGAAACCAGGTTCCCTGACAGATTTTTGTAAATGTGAACTTCATCCTTTGTACTAAAATGTAATATCATTGGCCACTTGTTTGATTTGTAATCATCATACGTGTCTACCTGCAACGGTATATAGATGAGTTAGACTTAGCCAGAAAACACTTTTTAGCCACTTTACCTGCTCAATTCTTTCATAGCCAATCATTGAGAGACCAGGTCCTCATCTTGATTTTAACAACCCTAGTGCCAAGCGGATCCTTTCAAAGTGCTCTCTGCTCAGTTATTTGGTTAAGATGTCTGCAATTTGATCTTCTGTGATGTAGAATTTCATGCAAATAAGCCCTTTTTCAACATTGTTTCTAAGAAAGTGGTGTTGCATATCAATGTGTTTTGTTCTCTTCTGTTGAACCGAATTCTTGGCCATGTTGAGAGAAATGGTGTTGTCACATAGTAAGGGCACACAATTAGAGAATACACCAAAATCTTCCAGTCGATGTTTGATCCACATGTCGTGCCCCGTTTTCTCGCGAAAGAGGGCTTTGACATATTACAACTCTTTTGAATAGGAAACAGGGTGTTAAAAGAAAAGAAGAGTCGCCACCTAATGCAGATAACTCTGTTTGACTAGTCAACGCCACCAAAGATCGGGTAAGAGCTCAAATTACCTCAAAGAGAAGGTGTTAGGCACTCTTCAAGATCCACAACTATGGATCCCAGCAGAAATTAGGACTATGTGGATTATAATTAGGCAAGATAAACAAAAAGAGTACGGGTCAAAGAAATTTATTGTATCACAATGAGAAATAAGGATTACAATGATATAACTATTAAATCTATATTAGATTATTAGACGAATAAAGAAGAGAAAGGGGGTTTTTAGCCTAAAGGATCACCCCTTGCAAGATAAATAATACTTCGTAACTCCCTTGAGGTAGGGGGTTACTCATATTATTCAGCGGGCACATACTATCATCTTTTGCTACCCGATTATTATGTTTAAGTTGTTTATCTAAAATCTCTCTAATTCAATTCTAAGTCATGCCATATGTGTGCACTACCCGCCCCATACGTATGGTCCAGGAGGTATTTGACCTCTATTTGGGTGGTTCTAGACCTTACTTAGGCTGCTCAGAATTTTAAAACTAGGCGACATACAATACATGTAGGACTTCATATAAAGGCAGTTACGGGCTCAAGTTAACCTCAACACTTAAACAACAAATGCACGCAAAGCAGGTTCTCACATTGAGCATTGGTTAGTTTCAGAACTGAAGCCAATTAGAAATCATTAAGCCCTACAGACATGGCTTCTATGTGACCTTGGATTCAAACGTGCATGCATAACATTACTGCTTTTAGTGGCTTAGATGAGGAAGTAGTAAACCATTTATGATCTTTGAGGTTTTTAACGCTGGTTTTAGATACCAATTTTAGAGAGGTGACATTGTCCTATAGGCATGATTTATAATATTGGCGTAGCTAACAAATGAGAATAGTTCAGGGAACCTAGCCTTGACAAGTGGATAGACAATATTAGGCGAATGACAATATCCTATAGGCAGGATCTCTAGCAATTGACAATCGAACCTTGATTTTATAACACTTTACCTCTATGAGCGGGTTATCTAGGCAGAGCAATAACAATAACAGTAGTTAATTGATTAATTAAGGTCCTATAGACATGCTTTCTAAGTGAAAATCAATAAACATAAGCTAGTGAGATCATATAGGCATGGTATCTAATAAATATGAAACAGTGAGATCATATAGGAAGAATGTTTATTTCCTATAGACATGTTGTCTAGTAACACGTAGCAGTAGACATAGAAATAAATGAAGCATTTGAACTCATGCTTTGATGGTAGAAGAATAATGTGTCTGTGTGATTCTCCTAATGACATGGTTTCTAACAGTGCACCTAGAAAAAAGGCATATATAGCAGGTTGGATAACAAGTAAATCATACGAATCCTATAAGTATGCTTGTTACCCTTTCATGCAAACATTAAGTGTACCTGTTTCACTCCATTTTTTCTAACACCCCCAATTATTTATTACAAAGTTATTACAGGCCTAGTAATGAATTTAATTACAAGGGATTATACAAACAATAACAGTGGATCTATAAAAGGCCTAAAAGAAATACCCAGCATTGCTTGGGCCTTCAATAAAATACTCTTTATTCACCAAATTAGCGCACCCAGATTAATATGGAACTATATCCATCAGCACAACCAAGAAATCACAGAGGAAACCAAGCCAAAATAAGATAGCCACAGATTGAACACATGACCAAACATCGAGTTACCCAGAAATCACTTAAAAAAATAGCTTGCATGTTCAATAGATAGAATGAGGAAAGAACCGAGTGTCAGAGATAGCTCTGATATCAGAAGTATAAAGATTGGCCAAAAGACCCCAAGTCCTAGTGTGTCAGAGTTCATAAGGGTCTCAAGTGGACCCCGAGCAGTGCTCACACTAGGGAGGTCAATAGCAAGAGTCTTGGTGACTTGACTATGAGCTTTCCAAGAATAATAGGTTTAGAATAGTATAGGTAACATATGAGAGGGAGTGGACAATGGTTAAAGGACAAAAGTTGAGGAAATACACTTATAGTTTAGAAAGAAGACATAGAAAAGTTGAGAACACAGAACAGTTAATTAAGAAGGTCAACAAGATTTAGAAGCATATTCAATACTTAGCAAAGTATCACATTGGAATAAATCACATTGGGAGTTAGAGGAGAATTAAGTTCCCTGAGATTACAAGATCAGCCAGATTATCATACTAAGGTGCATATTATCACACAAGTCCAAGTGAGGCACTAACTTAAAACGTTTAAAGCTCAAAGGTCCAAATTATGCTAAAGATTCATCAAAATATCATAAGATAGCCATGTTAACTTATAACATGAGACAGAAAAGTATCAAACATTGTATGGAAACACAAACTAAGATAACCATTCTAAAGGTTTCAAACAATTACTAAGGATATAGGATTAGGTAAAACAGAGACATGTTGCGAGACATATTAACAGGGGAGCAGATCATAGTTGATAGAAAGAGTCTTAACATAGATTAGAACACATTAAATATGCAAGTCTGCCAGAGCAGAGTGGGAAAGAAAGCTCATGTCAAATAGCAAATGTAGGCATTCAGGTATTGACATAGTAACTAATGAACTTAAAAAGGTTCAATTTATTTAGATGAAGCACATGCAAATAACATACCTCAGAATTGGCAACTTTTAGGTAAAATTAAATGCTAAAGATATTCAAAACAAATGCAAATCTAACAAAGTTGCATGCAGGAGTAACCCAGAACACATTAGCTAAACGAACTTAAGAGGGTTCAAATTAGGCATAAACATGTCTCTGAACTAGCAGCATTAGGTGAAATTAAATGCTAAAGAGGCTCAAATCAAGTGCAAAGCTAATCAAAGTTGCACACAAAAGTAGCCCAGAAACACATTAAGCCATGAATTTCATAGGTAAGAATGTGTAAATCATAAACACATAAGAACGAAACTGCAAAACCAAGTGACTTACCAGTTAAACGGACAATTAGAAAGAACAAATCCTACAATGTTCTGAATATCAACAAAGAACAAGAACTCATAATCTCAATGCGTCAAAGTTCCCAAGGGCTTAAAAGGAACCTCAGGTAGTGCTTGCACCAAGAAAAGGTTGAAAAGTCGAATCCCGATGGGCTTTGCTTTCAGCCGGCCAAAAATCAAGGTATAGAACGAGAGAACGAGAGAAATTAAAGTGATAGCTCCAATTTTCGTGAAAAAATAGCAATGGGGAGGGGTTTATATAGTTGTGAAAATCCAGCAAACAAACAAGAAAATATTGTAAAATTAACATAAATAAGGAAATAATATTAAGTAGAATCAATAAAAATCAGATCAGGGAAAGATTAAGTAAACCCTAGTTGACAGAAATCGGAGATTGGCCGGAGGTCTTGGCTAATCGAACTCGTATAGCCTTGCCATGATGCATATTGACGAGATATCGTCCAGATTTTGAAGGGTGAAGATAATTTCCCATGGTTCGGAGGTTTACACTTGCCAAAAAGAGCAAGTACTTATGTAATACCATAGAGAAACACCCAATAACGAAGTAACACTGATATGGTAAGTAAATAATAGAGGAATCCCATTATCAGTGGGATTAGAAGAGGGAATTAAGGGGAGGAGGCTAGGGTTCTTCAAAACAGAGAAGGGATATTGAGCGTTTAGGGGTGGCGGGTTAGCAGAAATGGGCTAGGGTTTTGGGTAAGGGGTAATATAAAGGAACGAGTAGGTTAATTATGGGTCTTTAATCATTTAAGATCAATGACCAAGATCAAACGGGGAAGCGGGACGGGTTATTAAGTGGGTCGCGACCGGGTTGGTTACGAGGGTCGCCTGATTTGGGCTTGGGATCTATTGGGCTAAGGTGATGGGCCATTTTGGTTAAATTAGTTTAAATCTGGGCTACTATTTAAATATGCAAAATTTATAAAAAATTATTAATAAATAAATAAAAATATTATTTATGTACTAAAATAAATAAAATAATAATTTAGCATTATTAAAATATAAAAATGCTATTTTGACACAAATAACATAAATAAAAAGCAATTATGGATGAGTATAGGCTATTACTGCAAAATTATGCAAATAGCTTATAAATCCTAATGTAATTATATAAAATGGAGTAAAAAATTTAAAACTTGTATTATAGGTGCAAATAATAATTTTAGGTAACTAAGTCATCACAAAATAATTTGAGGGAGTAATTAACAACTATTCAAGTAATTTAAGTACAGGAAAATCAATCTAAAAGCGTTAAAAATTATGGACAATTACAGAAAATGTTCTTAAAGATTTATAAGCTAAATTACGATACAAAAATTGATGTTTTGAAAGTATATATACTATTTGGGAAAATATGAGGGTAAACTTGGTATCAACAACTGACCCTCTTTACCCGGGAATGATGAAAGAGTTATCGGGTAAAGAAAATAATGACCAACTTTGGCCGAATTAAGTGAGGAATGATGTGATTTATAAAAATTAAGGACCGAACCCTGGTTCCTAAGTTGCCTACAGATCTCCGGTGTTACGGGAATCAGGTCGTGTGTAGTTCAGGATCCAACGGTGAACGAAACCGATGGAGTTGCTATAGGAATGGTCGTATGTTTCTGAAAGGGTTCTTTTGGGTAGGATAGTATCAGATGAATTTATGCGGATTCATGAATGTGAATTTGAAACTTTACGGATGTATCACCGAGCAAACATCTTAACGGTCATAGAGTAAAAAGAGGGTATTTGATGGTGGTCGATTATATTTGAAACATTTGCAGGATCTGAACATTCTGAATGGAAATCGGAGCGAAGACTGCTCTTGTTTGAAGAGCGGTTACTTCCTGGGTTACCTGCAAAACTTAAAACACGGCGCATGCGAATATATATATGGGTTATTGCGACAATTTGAATAGAATGCATATTCCCTTTGGACCATTGTCACGACCCAGTTTCTTCCACCGTGAACTGTCGTGATGGCACCTAGTCTCTACGACTAGGTAAGCCTAATATTGCGGAAAAATAAAATGAAAACCCAAGACAATAGCTAACAGATATACTTAATAAGCAGAAATGGTGCCACTCGACATATGCAATAATCATTTTCCCCAAAACCTGGAATGTTGCCAGTCACAAGCTTCTAAGAGTTTCTAACTACTCTATACACTAATGTTTAAAGAAAACAGGGGGAGATCAACACAAGGGGATAGAAGGGGACTCCAAGGTCTGCGGACGCGGGAAGATGTACCTTGAAGTATCTTGAAGCAGCAACCACACAACTAGACTCGAGGCTGATAGTTAGTACCTAGATCTACACATAGAAAACATGTGCAGGAAAGGGCATGAGTGCACCACAATTGTACCCAGTAAGTGCCAAGACTAACCTTGGTCAAGTAATGACGAGATTAGGTCAAGGCCCTATTGGTATAAATATAATGAAATAAGACAGAGGGAAATATTATAGTAAAACAAATACGGAAATCTAACAGGAATAGAATTCAATGGAAGCCAACAGCTCAGAACACGGTAATAGCAACAGGGGATCTCCCGGGATACCCTACCATAGTCCCAAACGTAAATGTGCAGGGGGATCTCCCGGAATACCATTCCGTAGTCCCAAAGTAAATATACAGTGTTGGGGGATCTCCTGGAATATCGTTCTGTAGTCCCAAAGTAAATATGATGTATAGGGGGATCTCCCGAAATACCGTTCCGTAGTCCCAAAGTAAATATACAGTTCAATCAATAAAAATAACAGTTACAACAAGGAAATCTACAGCTTAAACTAAGTTCACATCAAAGAAATCAGGAAATTTTATTAAACATGCTATAGGCAGTTAAAACACGTAGACATGCTTTTCTAATCTAAACAGGGTAGTTACATAAGCTAGTGTATTTCAAACAAGAAAGAACATATTATGATTTAGTGAAAAACGGAGTTTTGCAAAAAATATCCCGTGTACGTACTCATCACCTCACGTACACGGCGCTCATATATCAAACAGTACCAAATCCTAAGGGAAAGTCCCCCACACAAGGTTAGGCAAGCCACTTACCTCGAACCAAGCTCAAATCAATCCGAAATCACACTCTTGCCACGAGTATCCAACTCTGAGTGGCCCAAATCTAATCAAATCAATTACATAACGTAAATATAGCTACAAGTAACTAATCTAGGTAATGAAATCAAAGCAAAGGCAAGAAAATAGAAAAATGCCCAAAAAGCCTCCCCGGGCCCACGTCTCAGAATCAAGTAAATGTCACAAATTATGAACACTCATTCACTCACGAGTTCACTCATACCAAAATTATCCAAATCCGATGCCTAAATCCCACTCAAAACTCAGATGATTAGGGAATTTCCCCCATTTTCCCAACTTTCACACTCAAATTCCTTGATTAAATGATGAAAACAACCATAAATTAATGATATATGATCAAAATAGGATTAGGAATCGTTACCCAAAGATTTCCTCTGAAAAACTTTCTAAAAATCACCTTCCTCCGAGCTCACAATCGAATTTTGTTAAATGAACAACAAACCCTCGAATCTGCCCCTTTTCTGCCCAGTGATTTTCACTTCTGCGATCCCAAGACCGCTTAAATGAGTTGGGCCGCATCTGCGAGAACTGGGCCGCACCTGCGAGCCCGCTTCTACTGTCCCCCATCCGCTCCTGCGATTCCACTTCTGCGGACTTTTCTCCGCACCTGCGATCCTAGCTGACAAGGTCCAAATCAGCATATGCGGTTCCATAGCCGCTTTTGCGGCTCTGCACCTGCGGCCCAAAGTGCGCAGGTGTGGTTACACCAGATACAACAACATCAGCAATTGCCTAAGTCCAAATTTCAATCAGTTAAGCATCTGAAACACACCCGAGACCCCCGGGACCTCAACCAAATATACCAACCAATCATAAAACACCATACGAACTTAGTCAAGCCTTCGAATCACATCGAACAATATCAGAAACATGAGTTATGCATGGATTCAAGCTTAATGAAATTTGAAATTTCCAAATTCTACAAACGACGTCGAAACATATCAAATATCGTCCCAAATTTTACACACAAGTCAAAAATGACCCTACGAACCTATTCCCACTTCTGGAATTCCCGGGCTCGATATCAAAATTTCCACTACCAACCAAAATCGCCAAAATTCCAATTTTCACCAATTCGAACCTAAATCTACTATGGAACTCCAAATCACATTTCGGACGCACTCCTAAGTCCAAAATCACCTAATGGAGCTAATGGAACCATCAAAATTCAAATCCGAGGTCGTTATACACAAGTCAACATCCGGTCGACTTTTCCAGCTTAAGCTCCCAAATAAGAGAATAAGGGTCCCAATTCGTTTCAAAGATCAACACGAACCCTCTCGGCAACCCAAAATAGCAGAATAAGATACGGGGAAAATAGTTAATAGGGGATTGGGGCTCTAACTCTCAAAATGAAAGGATGGGTCGTTACATCCTCCCCCTCTTAAAATAATCATTTGTCCTCAAACGAGTATAAAAACATACCTGAAGCTGAGAAAAGATGAGGATAACGGCCGCGCATATCCCGCTCGGTCTCCCAAGTCGCCTCCTTGACCGGCTGACCCCTCCACTAAACCTTTACTAAATCAATGTTCTTTGACCTTAGCTTTCTAACCTGCCTGTCCAACATAGCTACTGGCTCCTCAATATAAGATAGATCCTTGTCCAACTGGACTGAACTGAAATCCAATACATGAGTCGGATCACCGTGATACTTTTGGAGCATCGAAACGTGGAATACCGGATGAACTCTTGCTAAGCTGGGGGGTAGAGCAAGCTCATAAACAACCTCCCCAACACGCCACAATATCTCAAAAGAACCAATGTACCTCGGGCTCAGCTTGCCCTTCTTCCCGAACCTTATGACACCCTTCATAGGAGATACCCGAAGCAAGACTCGCTCTCCAACCATGAATGCTAAATCGCGAACCTTCCGGCCCGCATAACTCTTCTATCTGGACTAGGTTGTGTGAAGTCTATCCTGAATCACCTTCACCTTATCCAGGGCATCCTGGACCAAGTCTGTACCCAAAAATCGGGACTCACCCGGCTCAAACCAACCCACTGAGGACCGACACCGCCTACCATACAGAGCCTCATATGGTGCCATCTGAATACGGAACCGATAGTTTTTGTTGTAGGAAAAATGCGCAAGTGGAAAGAACTGGTCCCATGACCCTCCAAACTCCATCACACAGGCACAGAGCATATCCTCTAGAATCTGAATCGTGCGCTCGGACTGCCCGTCGGTCTAAGGGTGAAAGGTTGTGCTCAGTTCTACCCTAGTACCCAACTCCTGTTGTACGGCTTTCAAAAATTGTGATGTGAACTGTGTACCTCTGTCTGAAATAATGGAAATTGGGACACCATGAAGGCAGACAAACTCTTTGATGTAAATCTCAGCCAATCTCTCTGAAGAGTAAGTAGTCATCACTGGGATGAAATGAGCTGACTTGGTCAGCCGATCCACAATCACCCAAATAGCATCAAACTTCTCGAAGTACGTGGGAGTCAAACTACAAAATCCATGGTGATCCGCTCCCACTTCCACTCTGGGATATCTAACCTCTAAAGGAAGCCACTCGATCTCTGATGCTCATACTTGACTTGCTGTCAGTTGAGACACTTGGCCACAAACCGAACTATATCCTTCTTCATCCTCCTCCACCAATAGTGCTATCTCAAATCCTGGTACATCTTCGCGGAACCCGGATGGATGGAATACCGCGAGCTGTAGGCCTCCTCAAGAATCAACTCCCGAAGCCTATCCACATTGGACACACATATCCGGGCCTGCATCCTCATCACGCCGTCATCATCAATAGTCACATCTCTAGCATCACCTCGCCGAACCTTGTCCCGAAGGACTAGAAGATGGGAGTCATCATACTAACGCTCCCTAATATGGTCATAAAGAGAAGACCGAGCGACCACACAAGACAATACTCAGCTCGGCTCCGAAATATCCAGTCTCACAAACTGGCTGGCTAAAGCCTGCACATCCAATGCTAAGGGTCTCTCTGCTGCTGGAAGATATGTCAAACTCCCCAAGCTCTCCGCCCGACGACTCAAGGTGTCGGCCACTACATTGTCCTTCCCCGGGTCGTACAATATAGTGATGTCATAATCTTTAAGTAGCTCCAACCATCTCCGCTGATGCAAATTAAGGTCCTTTTGCTTGAACGAGTGCTACAAACTTCGGTGATCAATGTAGATCTCACAAGGAACACTGTACAAATAATGACGCCATATCTTCAAGGCGTGAACAATAGCTGCTAACTCAAGATCTGGACGCATAGGAAATTACCCTACCGTCCTGCATCAACACCGAGCCAAGACCAATCCTCGAGGCCTTATAATAGACAGTGTAAGACCTCGAACTTGTAGGCAATACTAATACTAGGGTTGTAGTCAAAGCTGTCTTGAGCTTCTAAAAGCTCCCTTCACACTCTTGTGTCCACTGAATGGAGCACTCTTCTGGGTCAGCCTGGTTATAGGTGCTGCAATAGATGAAACCCCTCTACAAAGTGATGGTAATATCCCGCCAAATCGAGGAAACTACGGATCTCTGTAGCTGATGATGGTCTAGGCCAACTCTGCACTACCTCCACCTTCTTCGGATCTACCTTGATCCCATCACTAGATACTACGTGACCCAAGAATTCCACTAAATCAATCCAAAACTCACACTTAGAAAATTTTGCATACAACCTCTTCTCCCTCAAATTCTGAAGCACATTCCTCAGGTGCTGCTCATGATCTTCCTAAGACCGGGAATACACCAGAATGTCGTCAATAATCCCAATGACAAAGGAGTCAAGATAAGGCCAAAACACACTGTGCATCAACTGCACAAAGGCTGCTGGGGCATTGGTCAGCCATAAAGACATGACAAGAAACTCATAATGGCCATATCTGGTCCTGAAGGCAGTATTCAAGATATCCGGCTCCAGAATCTTCAACTGGTGATAACCATAACACAAGTCAATCTTGGAAAACACCCTGGAACCCTGTAACTGATCAAATAAATCATCAATGCGAGGCAATGGATACATGTTCTTCACTGTAACCTTGTTCAGCTGGCGATAATCAATACACATACGCATAGACCTCTCCTTCTTCTTTACAAACAAGACCGGAGCACCCCAAGGTGACGCACTTTGCCTAATGAAGCCCTTATCAAGCAACTCCCGCAACTGATCCTTCAACTTCTTCAACTCATGAGGATCCATAAGGTAAGGAGGAATAGATATAGGCTGAGTGCCTGTAATGGATCAATATTTCTGTCGGGCGGCATGCCCGGAAGATCAGTTGGAAACACATCAGGGAATTCCCTCACTACCGGGACTGACTCAACTGTAGGGGTATAAATACTGACATCTCTCACATAGGCCAAATACGCATCACACCCCTTCTCAATCATTCGCTGAGCCTTAAGAAATGAAATGACCATGTGGGTCAAATAATACCGATGCATCTCCAACAGGAGTAGATACATAACCAGGGGAACTCAAAGAATCCCAAGATACCCCCAAATGTGGCAAAAAATAAGAAGACACATATGAATACATAGATTCTGGGTCAAATAATACCGATGCATCTCTATGACAGACTGGAACAATACCTGTGATAACAGAATCGTAAACAACTACCTCTGAACGAGCTGGAAGGGCATAGTATCTAGCCTATCCTCCCCTTCTAGGGTGACCTCTACCACCCCGACCTCCACCTCGGGTCGGCTGAGCAGGTGGGATGGTAGTTGGGGCTGGAAGAATGGCCGGAGGACCCGGTGGAGCACGTGGTGGCTGAGAAGTCTGTGGAGGTGCACCCCTCCTGAGTCTGGGGAAATCCCTAACCATATGACGAGTATCACCACACTTAAAACAACCCCTCGGAGGATGCGGTGGCTGAGACTGGCTCAGAGCTGGCCTGCTGGACTGGCCGCTAATAGCACCCCGAGACGGAGGCACACTGGATACCGGTGGTGCATAATAAGGCTCTTGAGGCCTAAGAAGATCTAAAACACCACTGACTGCTGGAAGAGCTAAATGAACGAGGTGGCTCACAAAAATCCTACCATGGCGTGCTGCTGGTGTACAAGCCCCTGAATAATGACTAGTCTCTCGAAACCTCTTGGCCTCTCTCTCCTCTCTGTCCCAGGAAAGCATGCCCTCTACTCTCCTGGCAATGCTCATGACCTGCTGATAAGAGATGTCCATCTCTAACTCCCTGGCCATACGTGTCCGAATACTAGGGTGGAGTACCTCAATGAAGCGACGAACCCTCTCTCTGGCTGTAGCAACCAAAGCTGGTGCATGACGAGCCACCTCACTGAAACAGACTGCATACTCCGACACAATCATAGAACCCTGGCGTAGCTGCTCAAACTCTGTGTGCCAAGCATCCCTGAGGATCTGAGGGACATACTCACGCAAAAATATATCTGAGAACTTAGTCCAAGTGAGTGAGGCTGCCTCGTCCGAACTACTCAACTCATAGGCATGCCACACTAATATGCTGCTCCCCTCAGCTGGAAAGCAGTAAAAGAAACCCCACTCGTCTCTGCTATGCCCATAGTGCGGGGGATACGATGACACTCCTCAAGAAAACCTTGAGCATCCTCTGAAGCTAATCCGTTGAAAGTGGGTGGGTGGTACTTCTTGTACCTCTCAAGTCTGAGCTGTTTTTCCTCAGAAGCAGCTACCCTGGTCTCATGCTGAACCGGAGCCACTGGGAGCATAGGAATAAATTTTGGGGCCTGATCAATCTGGACCCTCTGCTCAGGAGTATGGGATGTGGGAGTCTGTGCCCCTCCCCCGGCCTGAGACGTGGCGGGCGCTATCAGAATCAGTCCATCCTGAGCTAAAGTGCTGAACATACTCATCAACTGAGCTAAGGTCTCCTGGAGGGCTGGAGCAACAATAGGAACCTCTGGTGCCGGCCCTCCAGCTTGAGCTGTTGGGGGCTCCTTTGTCGTAGCTCGCGTAGGTGCTCTCGCTGCACCGCGTGGTCGTCTTCTACACCGACCCCAGCCTCTGGCGGCTCTGGAAAGGGGCTCGAGTGCCTGGTCATTGGTCCTTCCGGTACGGGTCCTCATCATCTATGAGAAAGAATAGAATAGAAAATTTTAGAATTTTGATGTCAATAACTCCCACAATAAGGAAATCAAAGAAGTATGATTGTTCTTAACAATTCAGTAGCCTCCCAAAGACAAGTGTGAACGTCTCCGTACCGATCCGCGAGACTCGAATAATGGCTTGTGACTCACGACTCCTGTGAACCTATAACTCTGATATCAACTTGTCACAACTCAGTTTCTCCCACCGTGAACTGTCGTGATGGCACCTAGTCTTTACGACTAGGTAAGCCTAATATTGCGGAAAAATAAAATGAAAACACAAGACAATAGCTAACAGATATAGTTAATAAGCAGAAACGGTGCCACTCGACATATGCAATAATCATTTTCCCCAAAACCCGGAATATTGCCAGTCACAAGCTTCTAAGAGTTTCTAACTACTCTATACACTAGTGTTTGAAGAAAACAGGGGCAGATCAGCACAAGGGATAGAAGGGGACTCCAAGGTCTGCGGACGCGGGAAGATGTACCTTGAAGTATCTTGAAGCAGCAACCACACAACTAGACTCGAGGCTGATAGTTAGTACCTAGATCTGCACATAGAAAACATGTGCAGGAAAGGGCATGAGTACACCACAATGGTACCCAGTAAGTGCCAAGACTAACCTTGATCAAGTAGTGACGAGATCAGGTCAAGGCCCT
The DNA here is from genome assembly GCA_005239505.1 of Nicotiana paniculata. Classification (NCBI taxonomy): domain Eukaryota; kingdom Viridiplantae; phylum Streptophyta; class Magnoliopsida; order Solanales; family Solanaceae; genus Nicotiana; species Nicotiana paniculata. Next base: position 166,431 of record ML344869.1, on the reverse strand, counting down.
ATTGGTATAAATATAATGAAATAAGACAGAGGGAAATATTATAGTAAAACAAATACGGAAATCTAACAGGAATAGAATTCAATGCAAGCCAACAACTCAGAACACGGTAATTGCAACAGGGGATCTCCCGGGATACCGTACCATAGTCCCAACCGTAAATGTGCAGGGGGATGTCCCGGAATACCGTTCCGTAGTCCCAAAGTAAATATACAGTGTTAGGGGATCTCCTGGAATATCGTTCTATAGTCCCAAAGTAAATATGATGTACAGGGGGATCTCCCGGAATATCGTTTCGTAGTCCCAAAGTAGATAGGCAGCTCAATCAATAAAAATAACAGTTACAGCAAGGAAATCTACAGCTTAGACTAAGTTCACATCAAAGAAATCAGGAAATTTTATTAAACATGCTATAGGCAGTTAAAACACGTAGACATGCTTTTCTAATCTAAACAGGGTAGTTACATAAGCTAGTGTATTTCAAACAAGAAAGAACAGATTATGATTTAGTGAAAAATGGAGTTTTGCAACAAATATCCCATGTACGTACTCATGACCTCACGTACACGACGCTCATATATCAAACAATACCAAATCCTACGGGGAAGCCCCCCACACAAGGTTAGGCAAGCCACTTATCTCGAACCAAGCGCAAATCAATGTGAAATCACGCTCTTGCCACGAGTATCCAACTCCGAGTGGCCCAAATCTAATAAAATCAATTACATAACGTAAATATAGCTATAAGTAACTAATCTAGCTAATGAAATCAAACCAAAAACAAGAAAATAGAAAAACACCTAAAAAGCCTCCCCGAGCCCACGTCTCGGAATCGAGTAAAAGTCTCAAATTATGAACACTCATTCACTCACGAGTTCAGTCATACCAAAATTATCCAAATGTGATGCTTAAATGCCACTCAAAACTCAGAATTTGGATTGGAATTTTCCCAACTTTCACACTCAAATTCCTTGATTAAATGATGAAAACAACAATAGATTAATGAAATGTGATCAATTTTTTGTCCCGATGCGAATTGCCTTGGTCTGAATTTGCCCCGGTGCGAATTGCCTTGGTCTGAATTTTTTGTTGAATGCTATGGACATTCTGTTCTGGTAGAGTTGACCGTGACAAACCGCATTCATTCTATTTCCGTCAATGAGATCCAATTGTTCGTAGCGGATCTTTACCCATTCTGCGTCGCTGAGCTCAGCTTCTTGTATGATTTTTAGAGAAGAGATTTCTGCTTCAACAGGAATAACCGCTTCCATACCGTAAACCAATAGGTAGGGAGTTGCCCCAGTTGATGTGCGAACGGTGGTATGATATCCGAGCAGAGAAAACGGCAGCTTCTCGTGCCATTTCTTGTAATTATCTACCATTTTCCTTCGTATCTTCTTGATGTTCTTATTGGAGGCTTCTACGGCTCCGTTCATTTGCGACATGTATGTTATGGAATTCTTATGCTTGATCTTGAAAGTTTCACACATAGCCTTCATTAGATCACTTTTAAGATTATAGGCGTTGTCGATAATGATTGACTCTGGTATTCTGAACCGACAAACAACGTGATCCCGAACAAAATCTGCAATGACCTTCTCAGTTACATCTTTGTAAGATGCAAGCTCAACCCACTTTGTGAAATAGTCTGTGGCCACTAGAATGAACCTATGCCCATTTGAAGCAGCAGGTTAGATTGGACCAATGACATCCATGCCCTAAGCGGAGAAAGGCTAGGGTGCACTTGTTGTATTGAGTTCATCGGGTGGCACTCGTATCATATCAGCATGTGTCTGGCATTGGTGAAAATTCTTGACATACTTGATGTAGTCTATTTCCATAGTCATCCATAATCCTAGGTTTGGAGTCCTTCAGTACAGAATTCCTCCATTTTGAAAGAAATGGTTGGCTAACCTTCGGAGTGTGCGCTTCTGAGTATGAGTTACGTATTTCGGATACTCTCCCTTTGCCAAGTATTCTTTAATGTCATGGAACCACAGATTTTTGTCACTTTATTTTTCAACATGATCACAATAAGCCGGTTGTTTATGAATTCCTATTGGGATAGGATCGATGAAATTCTTGACTGGTGTTATATCATGGAAGATAAAGTGACCAATGCATCTGTGAACTCGTTCTGAATCCTCGGAACATGTTTGAACTCTATCTTCGTGAACCTCTTGATCATCTCTTGTACACATTATAGATATGGTAATATTTTGGTGTTCTTGGTAGCACATTCTCCTAAAACCTGATGCACCAAAAGATCAAAATCTCTAATTACTAGCATCTCCTGAATATTCATGTCAATGGTCAACCTGAGTCCCAAGACGCAAGCCTCATATTCTGCCATAGTTTTGGTACATGAAAACTTGAGTTTTGCAGATACCGGATAGTGTTGGCTAGTTTCGATACTAAGACAGCTCCGATATCCACTCCTTTGAAGTTTGCAGCTCCATCGAAGAACATTCTCCAACCATCATAGGCTTCTGTGATATCTTCTCCTATGAATGATACCTCTTCATCAGGAAAATACGTTTTCAATGATTCGTATTCTCCATTTTCAGGAATTTCTTTTGAAATGATCTGCCAACGCTCGCCTTTTGATCGTCTTTTGAGTTACATAGATGATGTCGAACTCACTTAGCAATATTTGCTATTTTGCTAACTTTCCTGTAGGCATGGGCTTCTGGAAGATGTATTTTAGCCGATCCATCCTTGATATGAGATATGTGGTGTATGCATAGAAGTAATGCCTCACCTTTTGAGCAATCCATGTCAAAACGCAGCAGGTGCGCTCCACTAAAGAGTACCGGGCTTTATAGGGTGTGAATTTCTTACTCAGATAATATATTACCTGGTCCTTTCTTCCAGTCTCATCATGTTGTTCCAATAACACAGCCAAAAGCCCCATCTAGTACGGACAAATAAAGCAGCAAAGGTCTTCCTAGTTCTGGTGGGACCAGAATAGGTGGTTTCGATACATACTCCTTGATTTTGTCGAAGGCTTTTTGACATTTTTCAGTCCAGCTTGTTGCAACATCTTTCTTCAGCATCTTGAAGATCGACTCACATATCACGGTTGATTGTGCTATGAAACGGCTGATGCAGTTGAGATGCCCTATAAAGCTAGTCACATCTTTCTTACTCTTCGGAGGTGGCAAGTCCTGTATAGCTTTGACATTTTACGGGTCTAATTCAATCCCTCGGCGACTGACGATGAATCTTAGCAACTTTCCGGTAGGGACTCCGAAGGCACACTTTGTAGGATTCAGTTTCAGATTGTACCTTTGAAGACGATCAAAAAATTTCCTCAAGTCTGCTATATGATCTGTACTTCTTCTAGATTTGATGAAGACGTCATCTATGTACACCTCTATTTCTTTGTGTATCATGTCGTGGAAAATGGTTTTTATGGCTCTCATGTAAGTGGCTCCAGCATTCTTCAAACCGAACGACATCATTTTATAACATTACATCCCCCATGGCGTGATAAAAGCTGTCTTTTCGGCATCCTCTTCATCCATCCAGATCTGATGATACCCCGCGAAGCAATCCACAAAGGACTGGAGTTCATGCTTGGCACAGTTGTTGATCAATATGTATATATTAGGCAATGGTAAATCATCTTTGGGACTCACCCTGTTCAAATCTCGGCAATCAACACACACTCTGACTTTCCCATCTTTCTTCGGAAATGGCACAATGTTAGCCAACCAGGTCGAATATTCAACCACTCTGAGAACCTTGGCTTTGATTTGCTTAGTGACCTCCTCTTTTATCTTCAAATTCATATCTGGCTTGAATTTTTTGAGATTCTGTTTTACCGGTGAACACGTGGGATTCATAGGTAGCTTGTGAGCCACTATGAATGTGCTCAAACCAGTCATATCATCGTAGAACCATGCGAAGATATCTTCATACTCTTTTAGGAATCGTACATACTCTTCCTTCTCTGATGGTGATAGGTGAATTCTTATACGCATTTCCTTGACCGTTTTGGAGTCCCCTAAGTTAACTGTCTCAGTCTCGTCTAAATTACACTTAGGCTTGTTTTCAAAGTTCTCCACTTCTCTGACAATTTCCTCAGGTATTATATCGTCTTCCAGATCCTTTGAATCACTATCCTTATGTTGCATTGTCTTATTACATGTCACAGTCATGGATTCATCGGGATAGGTAACAATAATGATGTAGAGAGAAAATTTAAAGAATAATAATAAATACCAAAATAGCAATGCATTAATAAAACCTTGAAAATGTCAACAAATACGGCTCGATGACTCGAGCAATTATTTCAAAACAAAGTACGTTCAAAACAAAGTACATAAAGTGTCTTAGATGCTAAAAATTGCTTTACAAAATGATTGATGCTAATTGCCAGGCTACCCAGGAACTCGACGGGCCCGGGATGGTGCAGCAGTCCAATTTTTGATAACATCTCCTTTCTCCACGATCTGAATAGTAAGGTCTTCCCCCTCATCCGCCTCTACTATCGCATTGCAATCCATGTCTTCATCGTCTAGAAACAAATTCCTTATACCAGCTAAGGATTCATCTTCTTCAGACCCCCACATCATGTCAGCTTGATGAAATGTTTGGTTGGATAATAAGGACCACATCATAGTGGTGACCAATCCTGGTACTCTTACCAAGTATAATCGTACCCAAGCCCGAAAGTTGTACCATGACGCTTTGGCTGTAACGGTTTGGTGATCCCTTAGAGATTCTTGCCGAGACCCGTGCCAAGTTCATACCTTGTCCATAGTAGTATGATTTATATTTTATTGCTCCACTATTTATCCTTTTCAATTGCATGGACGCGCTCGATGCGATGGTATGTTTCTCCACCCATCTTCCTCTTATTCTCGATGACTGAAACAATCTGATTGGTATAGATGGGATTACTCTCTCTCTACGGATGATACATCCTGTAGTTCCATTCAAACTTCACATCCTGATGCAGAGTAGAAGCCATGGCCCCAGCGGCATGTATCCAGGATCGTCCCAATAATAGATTGTAGGTAGCAGATATATCTAGCACTTGAAATTCCACATCAAACCTGGTTGGTCCCATCTATAGGCTGAGGTTGATTTCTCTGATTGTGGCCCTTTAAGATCCGTCGAACGCCTTCACGTTCATGCTTCCTGCTCGTATCTCGTTCAGGCCTTTACCTAACTTCTTCAGAGTAGTCAGTGGACATATATTGAGACTTGAACCCCCGTCTATCAGGACCCTGGCAATGAACTTATCCTCAAATTGTATCATGATGCATTGTGCCTTATTGTGACTTAGTCCTTCCGGTGGAAGCTCGTCTTCATGAAAAGTGATTTATGGATTTCCAGTACATGCCTGACCATGTTGGCCTAGTGATGTTGGTGGGTACATAAGCTTCACTCAACACCTTCATCGGGGCATTCTAGTGTGTCTCGGAGTTTTGCAGCAGTGATAAGATGGATATCTGAGCGGAAGTTTTGTTCAAATGGTCAACCACAGAGTATTCTCTCGCTTGCACTTTTCTCCAAAGGTCGTCAGGGCCAGTTTCAATGATAGGTGGCTTAGATGCAGCTTATTTGCTTGTTCCTCCAAAGTGCTCAAGTGTATAAACCCTGCCAGTTCTAGTCATGCCTTGTGTTGCACCTGTTTCTTCCATTTTCTCTTTTCCTTTCCTTCTTTCTTCCGCAACATAATCTCAGGGTATAGCATTAGACTTATAAGATGGCATGGGTGCTACCATCACTGTGAAGGTGTGGTTACCTCAACTTTAAACGGTTTTGGTGTAGTTACCTCGACTTCAAATGGTTCTTGGGTTTGTACCACAATGGGCATGAGGGTGACTGGAGATGTTTTAGGATCCCCCTCCGGATCCCATTCTTCATCGGTCTCTATCATTTTCACTCCCTCACCTTTGTGATTCAGGAGTAGATTTTTATGAACGTTGGGTGCGGCTTCTTTTTCCTGTATGACCATGTTCAATCAGTGTCTGAATCTTGTCCTTAAAAGTGCGACACTCATTAATGGTATGGCTCTTCATGCCTAAATGATAGGCACATGTATTGTTTGGGTCCATCCACTGAGAAGAGTTTTACATAGGAATGGCAGGATGGGAGTGACATAACCAGCATCCTTCAGTCTCTAATACAATTGGTCTATGGGTTCGACAATTGGAGTGTATTGTCTGGGTGGTCTGTGGTCGAAGTTTGGCCTTGGTTTCTGGTAATTTTGGCGGGCGGTGCTGGTGAGTGATAATATGTGGGTTGGGTGTTATAGGTGTGGTAGGTGGCATCATATTGTTGGTATCTGGGGGTGAAGGCTGGTATGTGGTTGGAGGTGTTTTGTATGTGAGAGGGGACTTTGGACCTTGGTCTACCATCACAACACCTACCTCTTTATTCTTCGGGAAACCTCCTGATTGCAGAGCTTTATTTGTGTCCTATAGTGCTTCAAAATTTGTCATAATTCCACTCTTAATTCCTTCTTCTATTCTTTATCCCAACTTGATGATGTTAGAGAATTTATGATTTTCAATAACCATCAGCCTTTCATAGTAATGTGGATCTTGAGCTCTGACGAAGAACTTATTTATCTATTCTTCTTCAAGTGCTGGTCTCACTTTCGTAGCTTCAGATCTCCATCGAGTAGCATACTCGTGGAAGGTTTTGTTGGTTTCTTTTTGAGATTGAATGTAGAAAATGTCTGGTGCATTTTCTGTGTTGAACCTAAATTGGTCCATGAAGTCTGACGCCATGCTCACCCAGTTAACCCACTTCATCGGGTTCTGACTGATGTACCAAGATAAAGCATCTCCTGTGAGGCTTCTCATGAACAACATCATACAGATCCGTTCATCTTTGCCCACTCCTACAAGTTTGTCGCAATATGTCCTTAAATGTACCTTCAGAACACTAGTTCCATCGAACATTTCGAAATTGGGAGGTTTGCAACCCTCTAGCAGTTCCACATCTGGTTGAATGCACAAATCCTCATAATTCAAACCTTCAATGCCCTTACCTCCTTCGACGCTCTGAACCCTCCTAATGATCTTCTTGAGTTCTTCTGCCATGTTCTTGATGAGCAGGTCCTTCTCGTTTGATCCTGGTATATATAGGGTTTGTTTTGGGGTATGGGGTCATGTCTCCACATATATGGGATTGCTTTGATGAACTACGGTAATCTGGGCATAAGAGTGGTCGTTGGTCGAGTTTTGAGGATCGGAAGTAGGTTGAGGTGCATTCTGAGGGGTGTGTAAGTATTGGCTTGTGGATATTGAGCTGGATGATGATGGTGTTGTTGAGGAGTAGGTACCGGTGGAGGGTTATGATTCTGAGTAGCTGTGATGTATTGATGTGGTGCGGGAGGATTCAGCGGTGGATTTTGGTTTGGTGTGTTTTGGGGTGGTGCCGAGTTTTGGGCATTTAGATTTTGTTGGTTGATATCAGGGACGTTTAAGGTGAGGGAAAGGTTTGCCAAGTTCCGGACCTACTCAAGTTCCCCTTTTAGCTCCAAGATTTTATGTTCCAGGCGTAAGACCGATTCGTTATGTGCTGGAGTGCTTCGGCCATATGAAGTTTCAACATTTTCTGCTATAGTAGCATTGTCTTTTCTGATACCGCTTAAATCATCCATTTTTCCTTTCCCTTTTCTTCTGCTTTTAGGATCTCTTGGTGGAGGAGGAGGTAGAGGACCTATGGATCTAATGTGATATGCTAATGATTCCAGTATGCACGAACCAACCATGGGGAATTCTTGTAATATTGAACATGCTTTGAAAAATTATGTAATAAATTTGCGTCCTAATTTGGGGGACCTCGTTGTGCCCGAGGTAGGCCTAAGTGATACACAGACTTGGAGAAAATTGGTGCAAATAATTGCGTCATTTTATTAATGCGAAAATGAATCAAATCCTTACTAAATTGACAATTATAAGAAAGTTACTAATGGTGTTTGCCTTATTACCATCGAAATCTAAAACTAAGATAGAAAGTAGTAAAGAACATAATTTCCTGATCTACTTGGCCCCAGAAGGACCTTCCCCGTGCTTTACTCTCTTAGCTCAATCAAACAGGTTTCTCAGGTCGCGCATATCCAACAGTAGGTAAGCCTTTGCTAGATGCCCTCCCTCATTGCCATCCATGTTCTGACAATCTGAGAGTCTCTTCCTCATCTTTCCCTCAAGCTCCATCAACCCTTGCTCCAAATATTCCAATCTCTCTGTTGACTTAGTAGTTATTTCCCTCCGTTCATTGATCGCTTCCATATCCACTTTGTGTTGTTCCAGGTGCCTAGCTTCAGAATCGAAGACCATTTTATGTAACATCCTATACTTGACTTGTGCTTTAGCAGCGCCTTCTATGATCCTATTTTTCAGATTAATTCCCGGCTGGACTTCTCCTACTATATTGTCTACCAACCATGATGGGTAGAAGTACATGGCCGACATGATACCTGTCTGGCTCGATAGTATCCTTTTCCACAATGACCTTCTGGTTCCACATATGTTGTGCCTCGAACTTGATTGGAATGAGGTCCCCTTTAAAATCTGCTTTGTACTGGACCATGTTGGAAACCCGAGGTATAACATATTTCCTTCCTGCTTGACTCATTACTCTTATGGGAGCATAAGGATAGATACCCCTCAACGCGATTAGTACCAGATGAGTAGCCTCTCTTGATTTGATGATGAACTCGCTGCTAGGAAACCATTCAAACATCCAATGTATCTGCTCGTCTGTCAGATTGCTGAAGAAACATACCCAACTCACAACATTTCCAGGTTGTGCAAACTTCTATGGGTTAAATGTCATCTTGTTTGGGTGATGGTAAGTTATGTAGTCATTCAACGGTTGACACAGAATCTCTTGGCGATATTCTCCCTCTGAAAATGTTCTAACAACCAGACTTGAAGTAAGAGATTACAACCTTTGAAGTGCCCGAATCCCTGTTTGTACCGATCTAGAGCGCGGTACATTTCAACTAAGATCATGGGGATGATGGTATAGGTTTTTCCCTCAATGCCTTCTATCAGAGTCCTGGTGACCATGGCTAGACGAGTATGCATCATTTCCCCTTTCATTGGAAATATCAACAACCCCAAGAAGCAGACAATGAACACATAAACTCGACGGTGTGTCCAACCCAAGGAAGTAATGGCGAGTTCATCATGATAAAGGAGATATGACTTGCTTCTCCCATAACGCTCATAAAGGAATTCGAATGGGATGTATGACTTCTTCAAACAAAGCAACTCGTCATTTTTCTTGAAACCTAGCATTTTTAGAAAACCGCGATGGGTGCGATTCTCTAGCACTAATAACCCTGGACTATCCCATGGCAGCTTAGTTAAGTGTCCTATTTCTTCTAGGAAAGAGTTATTTCTATGTCACCAAAACGGAAGACGACCCTTTTCTCATCCCAAAACATGGTAGTGGCCTCGATCAATGCCCTATTTGGTCGGATGTCTAGCAATGACGGCAAATTACCAAGGACGCTTCTCACATGATTCTTGTCGCAAGGCACGAGATTTTTCCACCAATCAAGCAGTAGAGGTGGGATGTTTTGGACCATGCCGAACCTGGGGACTCTGTGTCTCATTTTTTGCAAGAAAATAAAGTTAGCCTTTATCCCATCCAAATTCGATCATTTACACAATAATGATCAACATATTGGCATATTTTCTCCAAGTAATGCAGATAACATGGTAGTGTCCATTGGGATTGTGGAAATCCTGTCGGACTTTGGACAAGGCTTATCTTAACGGGCTATTACGTTAACAACGTCATAACCCGTACTAGGTTTAACATGATTCATGTACATTTGATGTTGGAGTAAGGTTTCTAGAATGGTCTAAACTAGTACTCTCAAGTGGACAACTTGAGAGGGAAAGGCACGGGGCCGTCAACTGCACCACTGATCAACTAGTCCACCGTAAATAAGCCTTTCTGATTTAAAAAGGGTAATTCTGGAAGAGCGCGGACACTCATCAAGCGTCGCTATGTTGGTTATTGGAACGAGTGGAGTATGATGTGGATCATGATTTATGCAAAGATAATAACACGTTTCCAAGTATTTATATGATAGATATGTAAAAGCAGTAAATACAGTGATAAGGTAAAACATGATAAACATAAGAAAGAAAGTCAAAGGAAGAAATTAGGTAGTGGAATATATGCGAGAATGTAATAAACCAAGTAAGGGGGTAGGGATGGGTGAGGCATGATATAGCAGTCTTTAAGTAAAATAAAGAGAAGATGTAGCAAACAATAGCGAACAGGGAAGGGATGCGCATGTTATAACAAATTTAAGCAAATAGAGGTGGGGAAGGGAAGGTATGTGCATTTATAACAAAGAAAATAATCCACATAAGTCAAGTTCATTATGGTAAGAGCCTAAGTATATCCCCAGCAGAGTCGACATGTTGTCGCGCCCCGTTTTCTCGCGAAAGCGGGCTTTGACATGTTAAAACCTTTTGGATAGGAGATGAGGTGTTAAAAGAAAAGACGATCACAACCTAATGGTTTTTAAGGTGCGTTAGAGCACCTATCATGCAGATAACTCTGTTTGACTAGTCAATGCCACCAAAAATCGGGTAAGGGCTCAAATTACCTCAAAAAGAAGTATTAGGAACTCTTCGAGGTCCACAACTGTGGGTCCCGGCCGAACTTAGGACTATGTGGATTATAATTAGGCAAGATAAACAAAGAGAGTACGAGTCAAAGAAATTTATTATCACAATGAGAAATAAGGACTACAAGGATATAACTATTAAATCTATATTAGATGATTAGATGAATAAAGAAGAGAAAGGGGGTCCTAAGTTTTTTAGCCTAAAGGATCACCCCGTGCAACATAAATAATACTTCGTAACTCACTTGAGGTAGGGGTTAACCATATTATTCAGTGGGCACAGACTATCATCTCCTGCTACCCGATTATTATGTTTAAGTTGTTTACCTAAAAGCGCTCTAATTCAATTCTAAGTCGTGCCCTATGCATGCACTACCCGTCCCATACCTATGGTCCAGAAGGTATTGGACCTCTATTTGGGTGGTTCAAGACCTTACTTAGGCTGATCAGAATGTTAAAACTAGGCGACATACAAAACACGTAGGACTTCATGTAAAGGCAGTTAAGGGCTCAAGTTAACCTCCACACTTAAACAACAAATGCACGCAAAACAGGTTCTCACATTGAGCATTGGACAGTTTCAGAACAAAAGCCAATTAGAAATCATTAAGCCCTATAGACATGGCTTCTATGTGACCTTGGATTAAAATGTGCATGCATAACATTACTCTTTTTAGTGGCTTAGACGAGGAAGCAGTAAACCATTTGTGAGCTTTGAGGCTGTTAACGCTGGTTTTAGATACCAATTTTAGAGAGGTGACATTGTCCTATAGGCATGATTTCTAATAGTGGCGTAGCTAACAAATGAGAATAGTTCTAGGAATCCATCCTTTACAAGTGGATAAACAGTATTAAGCGAATGACAATATCCTATAGGCAGGATATCTAGCAATTGACAATCGAACCTTGATTTTATAACACTTTATCTAGGCGGAGAAATAACAATAACAGTAGCTAATTGATTAATTAAGGTCCTATAGACATGCTTTCTAAGTGAAAATCAATAGAACATAAGCTAGTGACATCATGTAGACATGGTATCTAATCAATATGAAGTAGTTATTCAAATTGCAAGAATTTTTATTTCCTATAGACATGTTGTCTAGTAACACGTAGCAGTAGACATAGAAATAAATGAAGCATTTGAACTCATGCTTTGATGGTAAACGAGTAGTGTGTATGTGTGTGTGTGTGTGTGTGTGTGTGTGTGTGATTCTCCCAATGACATGATTTCTAACAGTGCACCTAGAAATTGAAGGCATATATAGCAAGTTAGATAATAAGTAAATCATATGAATCTTATAAGAGTCCATGCTACCCTTTCATGCTAACATTAAGTATACCCATTTCCCCCCATTTTTTCTAACACCCCCAATTGTTTATTACAAACTTATTACATGTCCAGTAATGAATGTAATTACAAGGTATTATACAAACAATAATAGTGGATCTATAGCAGGCCCAAAAGAAATATCAGCATTGCCTGGGCCTTCAACAAAAACTCTTTATTCACCAAACTAGCCCACCCAGATTAACAGGGAACTATATCCATCAACACAACCCAAAAATCATAGAGGAACCCAAGCCAAAACAAGACAACCACAGATTGACCACATGACCAAACATCGAGTTACCCAGAAATCACTTAAACAAAACAACTTGCATGTTCAATAGATAGAATGAGGGAAGAAGTGAGTGTCAGAGATAGCTCAGTTATTAGAAGTAAAGAGAATGGCCAAAAGAACCCAAGTCCTAGTGTGTCAGAGTTCACAAGGGTCTCAAGTGGACCCCGAGCAGTGCTCACACTAGGGAGGTCAATAGTAAGAGACTTGGTGGGCTTGGCTTTTAGCTGGCCAAGAATGATAGACTCAGAATAGTATAGGTAACATATGAGAGGGAGTGGAAAATGGTTAAGGGACAAAAGTTGAGGAAATACACTTATAATTTAGAAAGCAGACATAGAAAATTTGAGAACACAGTGTTGATACCCAATTTTTCCCAAAATATTTTTTTAATTGCATATGTACCTTCAAAATCATGCATTAATATCAATTGGCATTTTTCCATAATTTTTCTACATTTTATAAATTTTTCCAGTATTTTATTTCAATAAATAATTATAAAATTGCATCACAAAATATTTCAAAGGCATTCCTTGATTTAATTTATTATTTATGGTCCTATTAAGACCAAATTATTTCATAATTAGCCAAATTAGCATCTTTTGGCTATAATTGTAATAACTTTCCAATTATAGCCCAAGCATATAATTTTATACTATTTTTTACCAGAAATTAGTCCTTTGTATTTTGAAATACCAAATAATCACTTTTAAAACATTTCTATGCATGAAATTCATTTTTTATAATTAGTAATTATTTTAATTAATTTATCTTGGGTGTTTAACAAATGGCCCCATTTATTTCAATTATAGCCAATTATAGCCAGCCCAAAACACCTAACTACACTAGCTAAATACCCTAGGCCCAAATCCTAATACTACCCGACCCAAATCCGCCCAAATCCTGGCCATTGATCATTTTTTATCAATGGTCCAGGTTATTTCCTTCCTAATTTAACCTAACGACTACCCCCAAACCCCACATTCCCCCCTCACACTCTCCTCCATCACACTCTCCTTCTCTCCCAAACTCTCTCTGCCCTAACCCTAATCTCCCCTCGTCGTTGCGTTCTCGCCGTCAACTATGGTGGCTCACCACCACTCCCAGCCATAACGGCTCTCCTATGACCGGGATTTCTACTGTCTTTGAGGTCCTCAAGAGACCAGTGGGCGGTCCACTCACACCCTGGCCCTTCCATACTACACTTACTCAATAATGGTTATGAAATCTGCGTGTGAGAACTGCCCGGGATCCCTTGAGGTCCTTAGGAAACTCTGACACACCCGGATATGAGAAAGGCTATGAAACATTTGGGCACTTGAGGTCCTGGGAATCTGGGCCTGTTTTTCAGGCTCACTATAGTTTAACTTCTTCTTTTCCTTTATCTATTTATGTAATTTACTCAGCTGGTCTGTAATAATTATTTGTAAACAGATATTAGGCATGGCTAGTGAAGTGGGGAGGGTAGCTATATAGTTCTGTTAACATCATCGGGTAGAAATCATGTTTTACGCTTTAAATTGTCTCTATTTGCACTAGAATCCATGTTTTAGGACCAGCATGTTCATTCAAACCATGCCAAGCATGCACTAGATACCATGTTTCTAGGATTTCATGTCTACTGTTTCAGCATCTCATCCATGCTTTATGTTTATTTCTTAGAAATCCTGCTCCTAGGACAATGAACCACGTTAACATAAAAGTTGTTACTCATGTGCATTCAAAATCATGTCTCCATCACCATGTAACTCTTTGTGCATTTTAGAAATCATGCCTTTAAGCATTCTGTGCATCCTGAAATTATGTCTTATCCGTCCTGCATTCATATGTGCATATTAGATACCATGCTCTAGGATTTCTCTTACATCTGCTTAACAATATTGTAATCTTTTTGTGCATCCTGCTTTGCATATCCTGAGATCATGCTATGCATTTAAAAATTCTGCTTTAGGAACTCTGCATATAAAGCATTCTGTATTTTATCTGCGCATTAGATACCATGTTTTAGGACCTCACTAAGTCACATCTAGCTAAGCCATTGATGCATGAAAAGGGATATAAAACAGTATCACATCTAATTGTCTTGCTCTTAATAAAACTAGTAACAATCACTCCATATCACCTAGAATAGTATGCTTTAGGTAAAACAACCTCTAAACTGTTTATATAATTCTGGTAACTATTGTGCATTCTCCCACGCCTAGGCAAGCCTTAGGTAACCAACTTTTATAAAACTGGAAGACTGTTGCTTTGTGTTTACTGCCTAATGGTTAACAGGCTTAAAATCAGTAGGCAAACTGATTATGTCCTGCTTCTGGGTTTATAAAATTGAAACTGCATATATTCTGTGTTTTGATATTCAATTAGATATCCTGTCTTAGGATTTTTCTTAATAATATTTCCCTTGTTTGTGTTTGAGACATGCTATTTACATGCTATATTTGTGGAGGTAAACTTGAGCCTCTTAATTGCTTCTTTCCTTTTTTATTTGTTCAAGTCCTATCTGTTCTTGCATGTCGCCTAGTATTTTCTCCTTTCAACCTTAGGGGTCTGTCTAGAACTGCCTATAGGTAGAGGTCCTAAATTCCTCCAGGGCCATTAAGTAGGGACGGGTAACAGCATGCATAGAGATCGTTAAACAACACTTGCTTTAATAACCGCTAAGGGGTGGGAAAGGGTAGATATGGATATGATATCCGGTGCGTTAATGCAACGTGTAGCCCCTCTTCTGAGGAGTGATTACCGGGCATTGTACTGATGTGATCCTATAGGATAAACAACCTAGGACCCCCTATCCCTTACATATGTGTGTTTAGATCATAACTCTTTCAAAACTTTATATGTGTGCCTAGACTCTAAATCGTTTAATCTTTAGCACATGTGTGTGCTTAGACTACGAATCTTCTAAAAACCTTTATTTGTTTACCTATGTTCTTTTATTGCTTATGTGCTACCTGTTTTAAAATTTGGGGCATTTGCATCTATACTCGCTTTTTGTGTCACGTTTTAACTTGTGCCTGCGTTGCAAAAAAAATTGTGTACTCGCTTTTTCGCATAACTTCAGCATATGGGGCTGAAGTAGCAAAGGCAATCACGCAAAACTTTAGTGCTTGAAGTAGCAAGTATGCTGAAGTTTTTGTTTGTAATTGATGAACTTAAGCATAGTAGCTGAAGTTTTGTTCTCTATTTGCTAAAGTTTTTGTTTAACTTGTTCACATCTTAACGCAAAGCTTTTGTTTGTAATTGCTGAAATTTTGTTTTTGTAACTGGCGAAAAGCTGAAGTTTTTGTTTTGTAACTGGCGAACTTCAGCTCTAGAGCTGAAGTTTTTGTTTTTGTAACTGGCGAACTTCAGCTCTAGAGCTGAAGTCTATTTGCTGAAGTTTTTGTTTAACTTGTGCACGTCTTAACGCAAAGCTTTTGTTTGTAATGCTGAAGTTTTTGTTTTTGTAATTGGCGAACTTTGGCTCTAGAGCTGAAGTTTTTGTTTTGTAATTGGCGAACTTTAGCTCTAGAGCTGAAGTTTTTATTTTTGTAACTGGCGAACTTCAGCTCCAGAGCTGAAGTTTTTGTTTTGTAAAGCTCTGATAAACATATTTATGGCAATCATCCCATGAACTGAAGTTCCATAGCAGCACCAACAGCAGTAGAAGAAAGAAGAAAAAGAAGAAAATGAAGGAGGAGAATGAGGAGGAGAAAGGGGGCTGAAGTTATTTAAAAAGTGGGTACAAGTTAAAAGTTTTTAAAAAAAATGGGTATAGGTTAAATGGGGACGACCAAATAGGGAACCCCGTGCAATTTTTACTTAAAATTCACAAAGCTTGTTTGGCCAGGAACCACAGTTGTGGACTTCGAGAGGTGCCTAACACCTTCCCCTTAAAGTAATTTCAAGCCCTTACCCTATATCTGGTTATCTAATCCATTGTAAATAACCCTTAGTAGGTGCCCTAACGCACCTTAAAATCGTTAGGTGGCGACTCTTCAATTCCTTATCCCTTTCCTAAAAGAAAACGAGTTGTCCCGATAATGTCGAATGCCCTGACCGATCCGAAAGGGGAGGAGGGCGTGACAGCATGGCGACTCTGCTGGGGATTTATCTAGGCTTTTACCATTTCAAACTGCTTTGTGAACTTGTCTTTACTTAATTAATACTTGCGACCTTTCCCTTTCCCCCTTTATGTGCCATTAATTGTTTATCTCTTTCAAGTATTTATTCCTTTCAGAATCAAAACTGACATGTTTCTTTTTGTTTTCCTTTATAACTGCTTATTCAATTATAACTGTTGTATTTACCGCGTTCATAACGTGCAAATACATGACAACATGCTTTTATTGCTCATTTATTGTTGCATAAATCATGCTCAACATCATATTCCACTCGTGCCTATACAAATACTATAGCAACGCTTGATGATTGTCTGCGCCCTTCCATTTTATATCACCCCTAAATTTGGAAGGCTTATTTGCGGTAAAACTAGTCGATCAGTGGTGCAGTCGACGGTTCCGTGCCTTTCCCCCTCAAGTTGTCCGCTTGAGGGTACCAGTCTAAAACCCCATAGAAACCTTACTCTGTTATATTGTACATGCATCATGGTCAAACCTAGTCGGGTTAATGTGTCGTCCGCATGATAGCCCTTTAAGACAGCCTTATCCAAAAGTCCACCAGGTTTTTCACAATCCTAACGGACGCAATCACGTTCTGTGCATTTATTTGGAGAACTGAATGCATGCATGCTAATCATAAGTGTAAAAATAGTCGATTCTGGCGGGGGTAAGGGTCTAACCTTATCTATTTTGCAGAAAATTAGGCATGAAGTCCCCAAGTTCGGCATGGTCCAAAGAATACCACCACTATTGCTGGATTGGTGGGAAGACCTCTCGCCCAGTGACAAACACCATGTGAAGAGGATCCTCGGGAACTTGCCCTCTTTACTGGATATTCAACCAAACAACATGTTGATCGAAGCAACCACTATGTTCTGGGACAGAGAAAGGTCTGTGTTCCGTTTTGGCAACATTGAAATGACCCCCTACTTGGAGGAGATAGGGGATTTGCGGGATTACCTTGGGACAGTCCAGGTTTGTTGGTGCCGGAAAATCGTGCCGCTAGGGGGTTCCTGAAAATAATGACTTTGAAGAAGAATGATGGTTTAGAGTGCCTGACAAAGTCCTACATACCTTTTGATTCTATGAATAATACGTCCATAACAAATCCTATCGCATCTTCCATGACGAGTTCTCTATTACATCCTTGGGTCACATTCACCGCAAGGTTTTTGTGTTCGTCGTTTGCTTCCTGGGTCTGATGGAGCTAGAAGCAAAGACAAGAAAAAGGGTCGCCAACTGCCAGAATGATGAGGGAAACGAAGAAGGGCATCTGGCAAGGGTATACCTGCTGTTGGGCATGCACGACCTAGGGAACCAAATTGACAGAACCAAGAAGACCAAGCCTGGGAAAGGTCCTTCGGGGACTAAGTAGTCTAGGTTTCCTTTGTATTGCTTTTACCAATGTAATACAAAGCCTGGTGATCCCAGGGTCCACCTGAGGACCTATTGTGATAAATTGGTTGGAGGAGGAAGATACGAGAAGATTCGCATGAAATTGTTCATGAGGAGCCTCACAGGAGATGCTTTATCTTGGTACATCAGCCAAAACCCTAAGAAGTGGTCCGACTGGATAAGTATGGCGTCAGATTTCATGGATCGATTCAGGTTCAATACGGAGAACGCACCAGACGTGTTCTACATCCAGAACCTTAAAAAGAAGCCCACCGAAACTTTTCGCGAGTATGCCGCTCGCTGGATATCTGAAGCAGCCAAGGTCAGGCCTGCCCTAGAGGAAGAACAAATGAACAAATTCTTCATCCGGGCACAAGACCCGCAGTATTATGAGAGGCTAATGGTGATTGAAAACCACAACTTCTCTGACATCATCAAGCTGGGTGAGAGAATTGAAGAAGGTATCAAGAGTGGAATGGTCACTAACTTTGAGGCACTACAGGCCACCAACAAAGCCTTGCAGTCTGGTGGTATATCCAAGAAGAAAGATGCAGGAACGGTAATGGTTGCACATGAACCCAAATCCCCGTTGGTATACAAAACTTCCTCACTCACCTATCAAGCACACTCGCCCACCTATCAGTCAACACCTCCATCAACATATCAGCCATCTCCACCGCCTACATATCAGCCTACTTCCCTTATATATTCCCAACCAGCTCCTATTTAACATACCTACAACTCTCAGCCATCTCACTTCCAGTCATCCCCTGCTCGCCAAAATTTCTCGAGACCTCGACCCAACTTTGATCGCAGACCTCCTAAAAAATACACTGCCATTGATGAACCTATCGACCAGTTGTATGAAAGATTAAAAGTTGCTGGTTATGTCACTGTTATCCCTGGTATAACCCCTGAAAATCCATCCCAATAGGTCAATCCAAACAAGACTTGTGCATACCATTCCGGCATGAAGGGGCATACAATTGATGAATGTCGCTCATTGAAGGATAAGATCCAGTCTATGATTGATAACAAGGTCATCTAGGCAAATGAACCTACTCCCAATGTTCGCAACAATTCTCTTCCAGACCATAAGGGTGTCAATATGATAGAGATAGAAGAAGATTGGGACCTAGAGGGGTCGATCGGGTTAATCATAGAAGGTGATGACCCAAAGAAGCCAGCAGTCACTTAATCCCATCATAGTCCAGATTCATCCATCTGAAGACATCGAGGTAACTGCGTCACTCCCATTCAAGTTTGAAATGGCACCACCTGCAAACACACATTTGCCGTTCGAGGTTGAAGTTATGCCGCCTGCTAAGGTACCCATTCCATTTGAAGTGAAAGTAGCTGCATCAATCACAGTGACAGTTTCAACCATGACACCTTTCAATGACAAGGTTGTACCTTGGGATTACACGGCTGAAGCAAGAAGGAAGGTTAAAGTCAATATAGAAGAAGCCGGTGCTGCACAGGGGATGACAAAGACCGGCAGGGTCTATACACCTGAACACTTGGAAGAGTCTATCAAGGATGCAACAGGCCACCCGTCATTGAGACAGGACCAGACAATCTTTGGAGGAAGTTGCAGGCCAGGGAATACTCAGTCATCGATCAGCTGAACAAAACTCCAACCCATATATCCATTCTGTCATTGCTGCAGAATTCAGAGACACACAGGAATGCTTTGATGAAAGTTCTGAACGAAGCATATGTGCCAAATGACATAACTAGTGGAGAAATGACCAATATGGTAGGTCAAGTACTGGAGAATCACAAGATCACTTTCCACGAGGACGAGTTTCCTCCTGAAGGGCTAAGTCATAACAAAGAACTACACATCACTGTGAAATGTGAGCAGTACTTCATCACCGGGATTCTGATCGACGGGGGATCCAGCCTCAACATCTATCTGTTGACAATACTCAAGAAATTGGGCAAGGGACTGCACGAGAGCAAAGAAGGATCTATGAATGTAAAGGCTTTCGACGGTTCTCAGAGGTCTACCATCGGCGAAATCAGTCTTTGTTTGCAGATAGGTGATAGACATATCGACATCCTATAATCTGTTGTTGGGACGCCCATGGATACATGCCGCTGGGGTTGTAGCATCAACATTGCATCAGGTGGTAAAATTTGAAAGGAACCACCAGGAAGTGATCGTCCATGGAGACGGAAGCAATCATATCTATGGTCGCGACACCATCCCGGTGATTGAAGGTAGAAGAAGGTTGGGTGGAGAAACTTACCACCAAATTGAACGGGTCAATTCAATGTTATAAAGACAAATGGTGGGACAGTAAGATCGAGAGCATACTTGGATACGAGCCTGGCAGAGGACTCGGGAAAAATCTCCAGGGGATTCCCAAACCAATATAGTTAAAGCACCATGGCACCACTTTTGGACTGGGATACAAATACACTTGGTAGGAGTACGAAGACTGGTCGCCACCATGGCATGGTCCCTACTATCCATTGGAACAGCCTATACCACATTTGGAGCAGACTTTTCGGCAAGCTGATATCATATGGGGGTTAGAAGAAGAAGAAACTCTAGCAGCTTTGAAGGATCAATTCTTGGAAAATGGTGACATGGACTGTTGTGTTATTGTTGAGGAGGAGGAGGAGGAAGGCCCTACCATCCAAGCTGTGATTAAGGGATCATTCCTCAAGAATTGGACTGTCAAATTATCCAGGGCCCGACGAGTCCCGGGGTAGCAAGGCTGAACAAGAATTGTTTATTTCATTTTGCTAATGATTTCCTTTCCACATTTCCATTTTTTGCATTTTTCAATAAAATCTCCAATGTTCCAAAAAAAACACTCAAACATCACTTTTATGTTTCAATGAATCTGTATTCATTTTTTATCATTTTCTCTCATTATTTTATCTTACAGCATTACTATTTGCTGTCTTGATGAACTAATGACTGTGACATGCAATGAGACAATGCAACAAAAGGACAGTGATTCAGAGGAAGAAGATACCACACTCGATGAAATTATCAGAAAAGTTGAGGATTTTGAAAATAGACCTAAGTCCAATCTGGACGAAACTGAGATAGTCAACCTGGGAGATTCATAAACTGTCAAGGAAACTCGTATCAGCATTCATCTATCGCCTTCAGAGAAAGTGGAATACACATAATTCTTGAAAGAGTATGAAGACATAGACATGGCTGGTCTAAGTACATCCATTGTGGCTCACAAGTTACCAACCAATCCAATGTGCCCGCCGGTAAAGCAGAAGCTCAAAAAATTGAAGCCTGATATGAGTCTGAAAATCAAAGAGGAAGTTACCAAGCAAATCAACGCAAGGTTCTCAGGGTAGTTGAATATCCGACATGGTTATCCAACATCGTGCCAGTACCCAAGAAAGATGGAAAGGTCAAAGTTAGTGTCGACTACCGGGATCTCAACCGGGCCAGTCCGAAGGATGATTTTCCTCTCCCGAACATACACATCTTGATTGAAAATTGTGCAAAGCATGAACTTCAATCGTTCGTGGATTGTTTTGCTGGTTACCACCAGATTTGGATGGACGAGAAAGACGCTGATAAAACAGCTTTCATTACGCCATGGGGAGTTTACTGTTATAAGATGATGTCATTCGGCCTAAAGAATGTTGGGGCCACCTATATGAGAGATATGACCACTATCTTCCATGATATGATACATAAAGAAAGTGAGGTGTATGTGGATGAAGTCATCATCAAGTCCAAGAGAGCCACCGACCATACAACAAATTTGAGAAAATTCTTCGACAGGCTGCAAAAGTACAACTTGAAGTTAAATCCCGCAAAGTGTGCGTTCGGAGTTCCTGCTGGGAAATTTCTTGGGTTCATCGTCAGCCGTCGAGGAATAGAATTGGATCCATCAAAGGTCAAAGCCATCCAAGAATTGCCACCGCCAAAGAACAAGAAAGATGTGATGAGTTTCCTGGGACGCCTGAACTACATCAGCCGATTCATAGCCCAGTCCACGATTATATGTGAACCAATCTTCAAGATGCTGAAGAAATATGTTGCAACCGAATGGACCAATGATTGTCAGAAAGCTTTCGACAGAATAAAGAAATACTTGTCAACATCACCGGTCTTGGTCCCGCCAGATCCAGATAGACCCTTGCCACTCTACCTTGCGGTGTTAGATGGAGCTTTTGGCTGCATTCTGGGGAAGAACGACGAGACAGGAAGAAAGGAACGGGCTATCTATTATTTGAGTAAGAAGTTCAATCCACATGAGGCACGGTATTCTCTACTGGAACGTACCTGTTTTGCTCTAACCTGGGTAGCCCAGAAGCTGAGGCATTAATTTTGTGCCTACACAACGTATCTCATATCAAGGATGGATCCCTTGAAATATATCTTTCAGAAGCCCATGCCCACTGGCAAACTGGCCAAATGGAAAATTCTGCTGAGTGAGTTTGACATTGTCTACGTGACTCAGAAAGCGGTCAAGGGGAAAGCACTGGCAGATCATCTTGCCGAGAACCTCGTGGAAGGAGAATATGAACCCCTGAAAACGTATTTTCCCGATGAAGAAGTGTCATTCATAGGGGAAGACATTGCAGAATCCTATGACGGGTGGAGAATGTTCTTCGACAGGTGGAGCTGTCCTGATATCAGAAACAGGTCAACACTACCCGGTATCTGCCAAACTCAGATTTCCCTGTACCAACAATATGGCAAAATATGAGGCCTGCATCTTAGGGCTTAGTATGGCCATTGACATGAGTATCTAGGAGTTGCTAGTAATCGGTGACTCAGCTCTGCTAATACACCAAGTACAAGGAGAATGGGCTACCAAGAATTCTAAGATATTTCCATATCTGCACAATGTGCAGGAATTGAGGAAAAGGTTCACAAAGACAGAATTTCGGCACATCCCCAGAATTCAGAACGAGTTTGCCGATGCATTGGCCACTCTATCATCCATGATACAGCATCTAGATACGAACTTCATTGATCCTATTCCAGTAAAGATCCATAGCCAACTGGCATACTTTGCCCACATTGAAGAAGAAGCATACGGAAGATCAAGGTTCCATGACATCAGGGAATATTTGTCAAAGGGAGAGTACCCAGAGCTTGCAAATCACACTCAGAAACGCACGCTCGGGAGAGTGTCCAACAATTTCTTTCTTAGCGGAGGAAACCTGTACAGAAAGACTCCTGACTTGGGATTATTAAGATGTGTCGATGCAAAGGAAACCTCCAGACTACTTGAAGAGATACATGCTGGGATTTGTGGCCCACACCTGAATGGTTTTGTCTTAGCAAAGAAAATACTCAGAGCCGGTTACTTCTGGATGACCATGGAAACGGACTGCATCCAATATGTCCAGAAATGCTATCAATGTCAGATACATGCAGATGATAAAGGTACCCCCAAATGAGCTCAATGCAGAAAGATCACCTTGGTCGTTCGTCGCCTGGGGAATGGGCGTTATTGGACCAATCAAGCCCACAACCTCAAATGGGCACAGGTCATCCTAGTAGCTATTGATTACTTCACCAAATGGGTCGAAGCGGCATCATACAAAGCAGTGACTAAGAAAGTCGTGGCAGACTTTGTCCGTGACCGTATCATTTGTCGGTTCGGAGTTCCGGAGTCAATCATCACCGACAACGGCTCCAATCTCAACGGTGATCTGATGAAAGCCATGTGCGAGACTTTCAAAATCAAGCACAAGAATTCCACAGCCTATAGACCTCAGATGAATGGAGCTGTAGAAGCCGCCAACAAGAACATCAAAAAAATATTGAGAAAGATGACAGAAAAGCACAAACAGTGGCATAAAAAATTATCATTTGCCTTACTGGGATACCGCACTACAGTCCGCACATCAATCGGGGCAACTCCTTATTTACTAGTTTATGGTACGGAAGTTGTTATCCCTGCCGAAGTGGAGATACCTTCCTTAAGAATCATACAAGAAGCTGAGCTCAGCAACACAGAATGGATAAAAGGCCGCTACGAGCAGTTGGCCCTCATAGATGGGAAAAGGATGAATGCAGTATGTCATGGTCAACTTTATCAGAATAGAATGTCCAGAGCCTTCAACAAGAGACTCAAGCCAAGACAGTTCACACCAGGGCAGCTGGTGTTAAAGAAAAAATTTCCACATCAAGACGAAGCCAAAAGGAAAATTTCTCCCAACTGGCAAGGTCCATATATAGTTCAGCGAGTATTGACAGGAGGATCTCTCATACTTGCAGAAATGGACGGAGAAGTTTGGCCAAAGCCAATCAATTCAGATGCAGTCAAATGATATTATGTGTAACTTTATATGCTTTTCTTCAATGATGTGAATTGAACTACGCCTGACTTGATTCCCGTTTAAGAGGGGATACGCAGGCATCCCTATGGGTTCGGTCATAATTCAATAAAAATCTCATTTCCCCCGTAATTGGAAACTGGGGAAGAATTTTGAGGAGCACCCTCAAAATTCTGAAGAAAGTTCAGCCGATCGCAGCATGTATAACGGTCAGAACCGTCAACCATATAACTGGGGCAGAATTTTGAGGAGAACCCTCAAAATTCTGTAGCATGAGTAGTTGCAATGTTTTGAACCATGTCACGGTCATCGGTTCATCTAAATTTCTCAAAATATATTTTACTATGTCTTTACAAAATCATGCATATTTTCAAAATATAGTTCTGTTTAGCAAACTCTACCCCAATGATGAAAACAGAATCATCAAACCAAGCAGCGCGAAGCAAGTAAAGCCAGCGGAGACACGAATCAACCTCCCCCATCTACAGAACTCACGATTTTTCTTTGGATGCAGGAACAAAGAACGAACATGTTCAAAATCACAATCCCCAAAACCGTCGCACTTGCCGACATTTGCTATCAGCACGAACAAACAATGCTCCATGGTCACAATGCTCACAACAATCACAGTATCAAAGCCTGCTGCCAGCTAAGAAATTCTACTGTCATTTACTATTTAATCTTCTGCATAAGGCTAAGTTCTGCCTTCATTTTGCATAAGGCTAATATCTGCCTTCGTTTGCATAAGGCTAAGCTCTGCCTTCATCTTTCATGGGACTAAGCTATGTCCCGCATTGTGCATGAGGCTAATTTCTGCCTCCATCTGCATAAGGCTAACAGCTGCCTACCTATTTGCATGAGGTTAAGCTCTACCTCCATTTGCGTAAGGCTAATCTCTGCCTTCCATCTTGCATAAGGCTATTCTCTGTCTTCTCTTGCATAAGGCTAATCTCTGCCTTCATTCTGCATAAGGCTAATCTTTTTCTTCCATATCTCTGTATGAGACTAAGCTCTATCTCCATACTTGCATGAGGGTAAGCTCTGCCTCCAGTTTACTTTTCACTGAGACTAAGCGCTGTCTCTCAAGCATTATTTACTTCGCTTCTCTTTCGGGCTAAGCTCTGCCCTCCATTTCCCAAGACTAAGATCTGCCTTGTGGAAGTCATATTACTGCATTTCATGGGCTGAAATATCGCCAACCTGTCCAAAGGCGTCATAGTCTAACAGCACCATCCTCATAGCCGGAAGACACCATGTCATGGCCTGAGGATCTCTCTCAATTTTGCATATCATTATTCAAAGGCGTCATAGTTCAGAGGCACCATCTTCATGGCCCGAGAACATCATTTCATGGCCTGCGAATCTCTCATCAAACAATTCATGGCCTAGGGCATCATGGTCTGAGGACGTCATCCCTAACCGTCCGAAGACAACATTCATAGTCCAACGGGAGCCTGCATCATGTTTAAATTTATGCACAATATACACTTGCGGTATTCTTCTTTGCAGGTAACCCGGCAAGCGATGGCTACCCCACAGGAGCGATCCCGGTCCAGTTCTCCCAGCCATATCAAACCTAACCTCTCCCGTAGAACCGTTCATTCACCTAGCCCTAGATATTGCATCCGTTCTTGTGATGATTTCATCGGTATACTTCGCCGATGGATCCGAACTACATACGGCATGATTCTTGTAAAACCAGGGATATGTAGGCAGCTCAGAAACTAGAGTGCGGCCTGAATCTCTCAAACCATCTCGTTCGGTCAAAATTGGCCATCATATCTTCACCCGATAACTCTTTCATCCTTTTCGGGTAAAGAGGGGCAGCTGTTGATACCCAATTTTTCTCAAAATATTTTTTAAATTGCATATGTACCTTCAAAATCATGCATTAATATCAATTGGTATTTTTCCATAATTTTTCTACATTTCATAAATTTGTCCAGTATTTTATTTCAATAAATAATTACAAAATTGCATCACAAATGATTTCAAAGGCATTTCTTGATTTAATTTATTATTTATGGTCCTATTAAGACCAAATTATTTTATAATTAGCCAAATTAGCATCTTTTGACTATAATTGCAATAACTTTACAATTATAGCCCAAGCATATAATTTTATACTATTTTTTACCAGAAATAAGTCCTTTGTATTTTTAAATACCAAATAATCATTTTTAAAAAGCATTTCTATGCATGAAATTCATTTTTTATAATTAGTAATTATTTTATAAAATTATTTTAATTAATTTATCTTGGGTGTTTAATAAATGGCCCCATTTATTTCAATTATAGCCAATTATACCCAGCCCAAAACACCTAACTACACTAGCCCAAGACCCTAGGCCCAAATCATAATATTACCCGACCCAAATCCGCCCAAATCCTGGCCGTTGATCATTTTTTATCAACGATCCAGGTTATTTCCTTCCTAATTTAACCTAATGACTACCCCCTAAACCCCCCATTCCCCCCTCACACTCTCCGCCGTCACACTCTCTTTCTCTCCCAAACTCTCTCTACCTTAACCCTAATCTCCCCCTGCCGTTGCTTTCTCGCCGTCAACTATGATGGCTCACCACCACTCCCACCCTTAACGACTCTCCTATGACCGGTATTTCTACTGTCTTTGAGGTCCTCAAGGGACCAGTGGTCAGTCCACTCACACCCTGGCCCTTCCACACTACACTTACTCAATAATGGTTATGAAATTTGTGTGTAAGCACTGCCCGGGATCCCTTGAGGTCCTTAGGAAACTTTGACACACCCGGATATGAGAAAGGCTATGAAACATTTGGGCACTTGAGGTCCTGGGAATCTGGGCCTGTTTTTGAGGATCCCTATAGTTTAACTTATTCTTTTCCTTTATCTATTTATGTAATTTACTCAACTAGTTTGTAATAATTATTTGTAAACAGATATTTGGGATGGCTAGTGAAGTGGGAAGGGTAGCCATATAGTTCTGTTAACATCATCGGGTAGAAATCATGTTTTAAGCTTTACATTGTTTCTATTTGCATTAGAATCCATGTTTTAGGACCAGCATGTTCATTCAAACCATGCCAAGCATGCACTAGATACCATGTTCCTAGGATTTCATGTCTACTGTTTCAGCATCCTATCTATGCTTTATGTTTATTGCTTAGAAATCCTGCTCCTACGACAATAAACAACGTTAACATAAAAGTTGTTACTCCTGTGCATTCAAAATCATGTCTCCATCACCCTGTAACTCTTTGTGCATTTTAGAAATCATGCCTTTAGGAATCATGTGCATTCTGAAATTATGTCTTAGCCATCTTGCATTCATATGTGCACATTAGATATCATGCTCTAGGATTTCGCTTACATCTGCTTAACAATGTTGTAATCTTTTTGTGCATCCTGCTCTGCATATCCTGAGATCATGCTATGCATTTAAAAATCCTGCTTTAGGAACTCTGCATATAATGCATTCTGTATTTTATATGCGCATTAGATACCATCTTTTAGGACGTCACTAAGTCACACCTAGCTAGGCCACTGATGCATGAAAAGGGATATAAAACAGTGTCACATCTAATTGTCTTGCTCTTAATAAAACTAGTAACAATCTCTGCATATCACCTAGAACAGCATGCTTTAGGTAAAACAACCTCTAAACTATTTATATAATTCTGGTAACTATTGTGCATTCTCCCATGCCTAGGCAAGCCTTAGGTAACCAACTTTTATAAAACTGGAAGACTGTTGCTTTGTGTTTACTGCCTAATGGTTAACAGGCTTAAAATCAGTAGGCAAACTGATTAGGTCCTGCTTCTGGGTTTATAAAATTGAAACTGCATATCTTCTGTGTTTTGATATTCAATTAGATATCCTGTCTTAGGATTTTTCTTAATAATATTGCCCTTGTTTGTGTTTGAGACGTCCTGTTTACATGCAATATTTGTGGAGGTAAAATTGAGCCTCTTAATTGCTTCTTTCCTTTTTTATATGTTCAAGTCCTATCTGTTCTTGCTTGTCGCCTAGTATTTTCTCCTTTCAACCTTAGGGGTCTGGCTAGAACTGCCTATAGTTAGAGGTCCTAAATTCCTCCAGGGCCATTAAGTAGGGACGGGTAACAGCACGCATAGAGATCGTTAAACAACACCCGCATTAATAACCGCTAAGGGGTGGGAAATGGTAGATATGGATATGATATCCGTTGCGCTAATGCAACGTGTAGCCCCTCTTCTGAGGAGTGATTTTCGGGCATTGTACTGATGTGATCCTATAGGATAAACAACCTAGGACCCCCTATCCCTTACATATGTGTGTTTAGATCATAACTCTTTCAAAACTTTATATGTGTGCCTAGACTCTAAATCTTTTAATCTTTAGTACATATGTGTGCTTAGACTGCGAATCTTCTCAAAACATTTATTTGTTTACCTATGTGCTTTTGTTGCTTATGTGCTACCTGTTTTAAAATTCATAAAGCTTGTTTGGCCGGGAACCACAGTTGTGGACTTCTAGGGGTTCCTAACACCTTCCCCTTGAAGTAATTTCAATCCCTTACCCTATCTCTGGTTATCTAATTTGTGTTTGCAAATAACCCTTAGTAGGTTTCCTAACGCACCTTAAAATCATTAGGTGGTGACTCTTCAATTCCTTATCCCTTTCCTAAAAGGAAACGAGTTGTCCAGATAATGTCGAATACCCTGACCAATCCGAAAGGGGAGGAAAGAAGGGGCACGACACACAGAACAGTTATCAAGAAGGTCAACAAGATTTAGAAGCAGATTCAACGCTTAGCAAAATTTGGAAGAAAGCACATTGGGAGTTAGAGGAGAATCAATTTCCCTGAGATTACAAGATCAACCAGATTATCATAATAAGGTGCATATTATCACACAAGTCTAAGTGGGGCACTAACTTAAAAGGTTTAACGCTCAAAGGTCCAAGTTATGCTAATGATTCATCATAATATCATAAGAGAACCATGTTAACTTATAACATGAGGCAGAAAACTATCAAACAAGGTATGGAAACACAAACTAAGATAACCATTCTAAAGGTTTCAAACAGTAACGAAGGATATAGGATTAAATAAAACGGAGACATGTTGTGAGACACATTAACAGGAGAGCAAATCATAGTTGATAGAAAGGGTCTTAACATAGATTAGAACACATTACATATGCAAGTCTGTCAGAGCAGAGTAGGAAGCAAGCTCATGTCAAATAGCAAATGTAGGCATTCAGGTATTGACACAGTAGACTAATGAACTTAAAAAGATCCAATTTATTCAGATCAAGCACATGCAAATAACATACCTCGGAATTGGAAAATTTTAGGTAAAATTAAATACTAAATAGGTTCAAAACAAATGCAAAACTAACAAAGTTGCATATAGGAGTAACCCTGAACACATTATCTAAACGAACTTAAGAGGGTTCAAATTATTCAAATTAGGCATAAACATGTCTCAAAACTGGCAGCATTAGGTGAAATTAAATGCTAAAGAGGCTCAAAGAAAGTGCAAAGCTAATTAAAGTTACATTCAAAAGTAGCCCAGAAACACATTAAGCCATGAATTTCAGAGGTAAGAATGTGCAAATCATAAACACATAAGAACGAAACTGCAAATCCAAGTGACTTGCCAGTTAAACGGACAATAAGAAAGAACAATTCCACAATGTTCTGAATATCCACAAAGAATAAGAACCCAGAATCTCAATGCGTCAAAGTTCCCAAGGGCTTCAAAGGAACCCCGGGCATTGCTCGCACCAAGAAAAGGTTGAAAAGTCTAATCCCGGTGGCCGTGGCTTTCAGCCAGCCAAGAATCAAGGTATAGAACAAGAGAACGAGAGAAAAATAAAGTGATAGCTCCTATTTTAGTAAAAATCTAGCGATTAAGGTCTGTCTTAAAGGGGAATGGGGAGGGGTTTATATAGTTGTAGAAATCCGCCAAACAAACAAGGAAATATTGTAAAATTAACATGAATAAGGAAATAATATCAAGAAGAATCAATAAAAATCAGATTAGGGAAAAATTAGGTAAACCCTAATTGACAGAAATCGGAGATTGGCTAGAGATCTTGGCTAATCGGACCCATATAGCCTTGCCATGATGCATATGGACGAGATATCGTCCAGATTTTGAAGGGTGAAGCTAATACCCCTTGATTCAGAGGTTTACCCTTGCCAAAATAGAGCAAGTACTTATGTAACACCATCGAGAAACACCCAATAACGAAGGAACACTGATATGGTAAGTAAATAATGGGGAAATCCCATTATCGGTGGGATTAGAAGAGGGAATTAAGGGGAGGCGGCTAGGTTTCTTCAGAAGAGAGAAGGGGAGATTGAGCATTTAGGGGCGGCGGGTTGGTAGAAATGGGATAGGGTTTTGGGTAAGGGGTAATATAAAGGAACGGGTAGGTTAATTATGGGTCGTTAATCATTTAAGATCAACGGCCAAGATCAAACGAGGAAGCGGGGCGGGTTATTAAGCGGGTCGTGACCAGGTTAGTTACAAGGGTCACCTGGTTTGAGCTTGGGATCTATTGGGCTAAGGTGTTGGGCCATTTTGGTCAGAAAATTTGTTTAAATCTGGGCTACTATTTAAATATGCAAAATTTATAAAAAATAATTTATCAAAAATGATTAATAAATAAATAAAAATATTATTTATGCACTAAAATGATTAAAAATAATAATTTAGAATTATAAAAATATAAAATGCTATTTTGACACAAATAACATAAATAAAAGCAATTATGGATGAGTATAGGCTATTACTGCAAAATTATGCAAATAGCTTAAAAATGCTAATGTAATTATATAAAATAAAGTAAAAATATTTGAAACATGTATTATAGGTGCAAATAATAATTTTAGGTAACTAAGTCATCACAAAATAATTTGACGGAGTAATTAATAATTATTCAAGTAATTTAAGTACAGGAAAATCAATTTAAAAGCTCTAAAAATTTCTGGAAAATTGTAGAAAATGCTCGTATAGATTTATAAGCTAAATATTGAAGAAGAAAAATGATGTTTTGAAAGTATATATACTATTTGAGAAAATATGAGGGTAAAATTGGGTATCAACAACACATATTCAGCTTCAGCAGTTGAAAGAGCCACTGAGTTTTATTTTCATATACCCCATGAGATCAGACATGATCCCAGAAAATATGCCATACCAGAAGTGCTTTTCCTACCCACCAAATACCCAGCATAATCAGCATCAACATATCCGATTAAATCAAAGTTGTCTCCTGAGGAATAGTAGAGAACCAGGTCCTGTGTGCCTTTGAGATACCTCAAGATTCTTTTGGCAGCCTTCAGATGAGATTCTTTTGGATTAGATTGAAATCTGGCACACAGTCTCATACTGAAAACAATATCTGGTTTGCTTGCTGTGAAATACAGGAGTGACCCTATGATACCTCTATACATGGTCTCATTATAGGAGAATCAGGTTCATCCATATTCATACGAGTAGCAGTGGTAAAGAGAGTATCAATGATTTTTTATCCTTCCATATCAAATCTCTTCAGAAGCTCCTTGATATACTTCTGTTGACTTATCATTGTCCCCTTAGTAGTTTGCTTGACTTGCAATCCCAAGAAGAAATTTAATTCCCCCGTCATGCTCATTTCAAACTCACTTCCCATGAGTTTTGTAAATTTCTCACACTATAAATCATTTGTTTCTCCGAATATGATGTCATCAACATAGACTTGCACAATGAGCATGTTCCTCCCTCGTTTCTTCAAAAATAAAGTGTTGTCAATTTTTCCTCTTGTAAAGCCATTTTCTAGAAGGAATTTGGACAACCTTTCGTACCAAGCACGGGGAGCCTGCTTTAGCCCATATAATGCCTTGTCAAGTTTAAAAATATGCTCAGTATGTTCATGATTCTCAAATCCAGGTGGTTTCTTGACGAAGACTTCTTCTTTTAGAAAGCCATTCAGAAATGCACTTTTGACATCCATTTGGAACAATGTGAATTCAAATGAGATGCAAAGGCAATGAGGATTCTGATGGCCTCTATTCAAGCAACTGTAGCAAATGTTTCATCATAGTCAATCCCTTCTTCCTGATTGTAATTTTGAACTAATAGCCTTGCCTTATTTCGAGTTGTGTTTCCAAACTCATCAAGTTTGTTTCTAAATACCTACCTGGTTCCTATAACAATTCTGTCAGCATGTCGTGGAACCAGGTGCCATACGCTTTTCCTCTCAAATTGATTGAGTTCATCTTGCATAGTTGTAATCCAATCAGCATATTTCAATGCTTCCTTAATATTTTTGGGCTTAATTTGAGAGAGAAAAGTTGAGAAGGCAAGTGAGTTTCTTGTCTTGGATGTGGTTTTAATTATTGAGTCAAGAGGAGTGATCACATTTTCAAGAGGACGTGAACTTTTATGTTTTCATTTAGACACATAAACCTCATTGTGGGAAGGTCCAGGTATTTCTGAATGTGATCCTTTGTTGTCGTGAGTTCTGCTTCTCACCTCAGCATGTGGGGTCCCTTGGACAGCATCAACAACTCTATTTTCAGCTTCAATTATTGTGATTGAGGAACCAGGTTCCTCTCCATCAGTTGGAGATATGAATACACCGTCATCATTTGATTCCTTGACGTGGCTCATCATGTCAGCTTTCCATTTGCCATGTCAATGACTTCACCAAGGACAGCTGACTATTCTCCATCTTGATAAACCTTATCATGTGAATCCTTCCCACATCAGTGGTGAGATTCATCAAAGATCACATGTATACTTTCCTCAACGCATCGAGTTTGTTTGTTGTATACTTTGTAGGCTTTGCTTTGTGATGAATATCCCAGAAAGATCCCTTCATCGCTTTTGGCATAGAACTTTTCAAGTGATTCCTTGTCATTGTTGAGGACAAAACATTTTCACCCAAATGTCCTTAGATGTGTCAGCTTTGGCTTCCTCCCGTTCAGCAGCTCATATGGGGTTTTGTTCAGAAGAGGCCTGACCATGCACCTGTTCACCAAGTAGCATGCAGTGTTGATGGCTTCTGCCCAGAAAATTTTTGCAATACCATTGTCAATCAACATTTTTCTTGCCATATCTTCAAGAGTCTTATTCTTCCTCTCCACAACACCATTTTGTTGAGGTGTTCTTGGAGCTGAAAAATTATGAGTGATGCCATTTTCAACACAGAATTCATTGAATTTGGTATTGCCAAATTTTGTGCCATGATCCGACCTTATAATAATTACATTAGGTCTCATCTTCACCTGGATCATCTTCACAAATGAAACAAATACTTCAAAGGTTTCATCCTTGGATCATAGAAACATAGTCCACGTGAATCTGGAATAGTCATCCACAATAACGAAAATGTACTTATTTCGTCCTCTACTTGGCACTCTCATAGGTCCACATAGATCCATATGGAGGAGATAAGTGACCTTGAGGTACTGACTTTCCTTTTTTGTCTTAAAAGAAGATCTTACTTGCTTTTCTTTTACACATGCATCACACACTTTGTGATTTTTGAAGCTTGAGTTGGGCAGGCCACGGACCAGGTCCTTCTTGACCAGTTTGTTCAGCAAGATAAAGCTTGCATGACCTAGTCTTTTGTGCCATAATTCGGCATCATCATCTGCAGCACCCAGACAACTGAGATCCCCATTTTGCAGGGATTCAAAGTCAGCAACATAAATGTTTTTGTATTTTTTAGCCACCAAAACCACTTCACCAGTCACAAGATTTGTGACCGTGCATATTTTTGAGACAAATTCCACTTTGTTTCCCTTTTCACATATTTGGGAGACACTCAGCAAGTTGTACTTTAACCCATTCACGTAATACACATTTTCAATTGAGTGAGAAAGAGACTTCCCAATCCTTCCAATTTCCAGAATGTATCTTTTTTTGTCGTTTCCAAAGGATACACTCCCTCCTTGCAGGACTTTGAGTGAAAGGAAATCATTTGTGCTTCCAGTCATGTACTTCGAGCAGCCACTATCCATGTACCATTATTGGATGCTCCCTTTCACTACTCCCTGCACAAGGAAATCAAGGGTTAGACTTAGGAACCCAAACAAGTTTGGGTACCTTGTAATGAGGAAAGGGATGAATCGAGACTCTTTTGGTCCAAGTAGGTATCACACGTTTTTTTATATGAGGGGTCAGGTTCTTTAGTACTAGTTACCCCTTTTTTAGCAAAAACTTTATTTTTCTGTTGAGACTGAAATCTGGCCTTACAGGTTTTCTTAAAGTGCCCAGAGTTACCACAGTGAGTGCAAAGCTAGTTATCAGGTACAGTAACGTACTTGCTATGAGGGTTGTAAGGAGTCTTTTCCCTTTGGAACCCTATTCATTGCATGTTTTCCCCATTGTTTTATACATGGCAGTGATAGCATCACAGGACCAGGTCCACTTAAGTGATTTTTCTAGATCACTCTTAACTCTTCCTAGATCTTCCCGAAGTTGCTTGTTTTTCTCAAGTTCAGCACTCAGACTAGATTTTACTAATTTTAACTCATCTTTACTACTGAGATGTTCCTCACTTGCAACTTTCTTTCCCTTTCGATTAATCTCATGACTACCTTCTCCTTTTTGCTCATCAATTGTTTCCTTTAGGCCCACAACTACCACTAATAGGTCATCTCTCTCATGCTCTACGTTAGCTACCTTCTCGGTTAAGGATTCTTTCTCTTCTTTAAGACTGTCGGTGGTCTCTTCTAGATCAACCACAACAACCATTATGTCATCTCTCTCATATTCTATGTTTGTAACTATTTCAGTTAGGGCATCTTTTTCTTTTTTCAAACTCTCAATGGTTTCTTTTAAATCAACCACAACAACTACTAGATCATCTCTCTCATGTTCTACTTCTCCTAGTTCCACAGTTAAAGCACTTTTATCATTTATAAGACTGTGATAAGCACCAATTGAAATATTTGCCAAAGACATAAGTTTTTTTGGAGAGTAAGACTTCAGATTTCTTTGAACATCTAGAATGTTTACCTCATCGCATTATCTTCATCATCGAAAGATTGTGCCATTAGGGCAAAGATAGAGTCATATTCAGTTGTTTCACCTTCTACTTCCATCATGGAACTGTCACCTTTTTCATCATCTTCTCCAGATTCGCTGGAAGAGTCTCCCCATGCAGCAAAAGCTTGTTTTTACAACGTTGTCAGCAGTATTTTTTCTTTTGAATTGTTTTTTAGGAACCTGGTTCCTCTTAGTTGCTTTGTTTGTGTTATGTTTGCACTGATCTTACTTGAGGAGAGGACAATCTTTGATGAAATATCCTGACTTTCCACACTTATGACATAAATCATAGCCTCTTGGCTTGCTGGAGCTGCCCTGTTTTGGAATACCTCCATTTCTGCGGACCATTTTCTGAAATCTCTTTGTCAAGTAAACTATATGAGCATCCTCACCACTTGATTCATTGTTGTCTGTCTTGAGGAATAGGTTCTTATCCTTTTTGGGCTCTCTTCTCTCATTGTCCTTCTTCTTCATTTCGTAAGTTTTTAGATTCCCAATGATTTCGTCAATGGTCAGCTTCTGTAGATCCTTTGCCTCTATGATAGTAGTTACTTTGCTTTCCCAGAAACTGGGTAATACACTAAGTATTTTTCTGACGATTTTGTTCCTTGGAATGATTTCTCCTATAGAATGGAGCTCATTGATAATGGAGGTGAAGAGAGTGTGCATGTCCTGAATGGACTCATCATCTGTCATCCTGAAAAGCTCATACTCTGCGGAAAGCATATCAATATTTGACTGCTTGACTTGAGTTGTCCCTTCATGAGCTGTTCGGAGAGCTTCCCAGATCTCCCTAGCAGATTGACATGCTGAAATCCTGTTGTATTCATCTGGTCCAATGCGGCAGACGAGAACTTTTTTTGCTCGAAAGTTCTTCTCTATGGCCTTGCGATCATCATCGTTGAATTCCTTTCTTGTTTTGGGAATTGTTACTGCTGGGTCATCACTGGTCTTTGTAGGGACAAAGGGTCCATCGAAGATAACATCCCAGAGTTTTGAATCTTCAGCCATGATAAATTCATGCATCCTTGTCTTCTACCATCTATAGTATTGGCCATTGAATCTTAAAGGTCTGTAGGTGGATTGACCTTCTTCAAAGTTTGGTGGAGCATCCATGAGGATCATTTTTGGGTGTTAGCCTGATAGAAAAACCGGCTCTGATACCAGTTGATAGAAACTAAGGGTCCACCAAACTATATAGAGAACCAGGTTCTCTATTAGTTTTCACTGAACGCATGCAAACCGCAGTATGTAAATGACACAATGGAATTTTACGTGGAAAACTCCCAAATCACGGGATTAAAAATCATAACCTACCCTTGTAGGATTTCAACTTCACTACTGAGCAAACTTCAGATTACAACTTATTGTAACCTAGGAATTAACCTCTTAATCCCTCACTAACTTGCAACAACTCTATTACAAGCCCCTTTGTAATAACTCTATTATAAAGCTTACAACTTAACTAACTCTAACCAAGACACAAACACAAGGTTTATGATTTTACAAAAATTTCCTACACAGTGCTTCTAACTAAGCTAAGTAGGAATCACAAGTAAAGTAACGGTGCAACACAACTAAGGACACATGCTTGAGAGAATTGCTGGATAGATTCTTGAATGTTCAAGTGATGTTTTTCCTTTGGTTTAAAGTTAATATTACATGGGTAACATCACTTGAATGATGCAAGCATGTTTAGTACAAGGGCATTCCCAATGAAGTTGACTGATGCATTGTTTTGCATTGTTGCGTGTGCAGCCAACAACTTTACAGTTGTTGGGAGGTTGACTTGTACAATCACCAAGGTAACTGGTGTCCATCTGTTCCCCTTGTTGTTTCTTTGACTTCTGAAGAGTTGATTCATGTTTCCAGCTTGAGACTTGTTATTCTCACGTACTTGAGGATGTGTATCAGGTTCCTTATCTGCTTCTTATCATTAAGTTTGTTAGATCATCAAAACATAACAAGAATACATATATGCTATCAGTTTGGTTTACATTCTTTGGCTTCTGCTTAAAACTTAGACTAGTGCTGCATATTTTGGATTTTTGTTACTATGTAAAGTAATAAAAGGCTTTATGAGGCAAGGAACTAACTTTGAATAATGTGATTGAGTGGCAAGTAAAGCAAACAACATGCAACAACATGTAGCAATTTATTTGGAGTCATGCTTTAAACATTATGCCTCTTGCACTGTCGATTAGTTTCTTTCCTATAAAGCTTATTATCCTTTTTTTTTTTATAGTTTGGTGGAGCTATTCCTAAACAAATTAAGAGCTGAGTGAGAACCTTATTTGAGATACTCTTTTTCTTCCAAAGCAAAATAATCACCCCTCTAGCTTATTTTGTAGCTAAAAGATTTGACAAGCTTTCAAATCTTCAGAGAAGTGTTCAGAGAAGCCAACACTATGGCTAAAATTTTATTCAAATATGGTTATACTAATAATGCTATTACTGTAGGCTACATCTTATTTTCCTGCCTTCTTTTGTATATGACTATTATGATTATACGAATTAAAATACGTGGACGCAAGTAAAATAAAAGAAACAAGAAGACATAAAGGGGGATAACACAAGAATTAGACAAGGGGAAAATAGAAATTAAAAGAAAGAATGGATAATCAATCCAAATAGAAGAGAATGAACTCATGAAGGGATCCATAACCAAAAAAATCCAAATTGGGTTCACTAAAAAGATAAAGGGAATTTACTTACACACTCTTCAAAAGGAGTAACACACTTATTCATCAAAATCTAATAATGAAACTAAACCCTAAAATTAGCTATTATTTATAGTAGCTACCTAAAGCTATTACAAGAATGGCCAAATGCACCTTGATTGCTAATTGCAAAACTAACCTTCACTCTTCACCTCTTATAGAATTCCTTTGCTTTAAAATCACCTTGATATTATTGGCTATTTTAGGATATTTTTGGGCCAAAAGAAAATAACGAGGATATTTTTAGTTCAATAGATGAACGGATGATAGTTACCGTGGGCATTATGTTAGTGGCCATGATTGAGAGTATCGTATCGACTAAAAACGAGTACCAGTCCATGAATCTTGTAATGAGATATGCCCATGCCCTACAGGAAACAATAAACAAAACAAACTAAACTGTTCAGTCAAAATAAATTCTTGTTTTGACTATTTGTTAAAGATTCCACATGACAAACTTTGTATTTTGTGTACCCACACATTGCTCATGGGGAGGTAATAACATATTTATTTTGTTCAAGGGGTCATCATTTGTATGTGTCTTTTCATCATTATTAATGTCTTTCGGCCATAAGTTCATTTTATCAAACAAGTAAATGAAATAAAATAATAGTATTACCAACTAATAAATCATATATCTATAATGCAGATTAAGAACATGCATTGACCATGTAATAAAACATTAACCAAGACTCGAAAGTCCTCAGCTACATCTAGGGTTTTAAAATTAAACAGAAAAAAAAATGAAATAACAAGCAGTACTTACTAGGACTAGTATATTAATTTTCTAACAAATTTGTGCCAATTTTATAGGCAAGAAAAGCTTCCAAATATCCAAATTTAGTACAACCTAGTTTTTCCATAGGGTTTTATTTATGTTTAAATTAAGTTTTTAATATATTTAAGCTAAAACAATACATACTAATGTTGATGATGGTTGGAGTAATAATATGGTTGTAATCAGTACACTACTAGTAGTAAAAATATTTCTGGAGCAAACCAATAATATAATAAACAATAGGAAATTCACACTTTTAGTCCCTAAAATACCGATAGTTTCTGATTCTGACTGTATTTGACCTAATCGTTTATCCTTCTGCTTGTAAATCTTCACAAGTTTAATGAATATTTATTGTTAAGTCATTTGATTATTAATGTGTTAAATTAAATTATACTAGTATAATTGATGATAATATAATTTTAAAAATAGTGTAAGTATAATATATTTCCTATGTAAAGGGACAAAAATTATGCATTTTAATCAATTCAAGGGTAAATATGCTTAGCAAACTATATAAAGGATCAAAATTGAAATTTTCCAATAACTACTAAATCAAAAAGTGCAATTACTTCTAAACAATATTTTAAGATTTTAATGATTCTGAAATCCTTCGTTTTTCCAAAAATAAAGGAATTCCTCAACATATATATGGAAATCGTATATATCTGTCCCTTTTTTTTTATCCTTTCAGTAAATATATTTTTGGTCGGCCTCTTAACCAAATTGGAATAGGAGTATGTAAATTACATCAAGAAAACTTATATAAATACCCCCACAAAAATTCTTCCACACCCTCAAAACTCCTTCAAAAGATCCGTCTACTCTATTAGGGTTTCTGCAATAATATTATTCTTGAAATATAGGAGAAAAAAATCAGAGGAAATATGTCTTCCATCGGTGAACTTGCTTGTACTTACGCTTGTTTGATCCTTCATGATGATGGCATTCCTATCACTGTAACACAAACTTTTCCTCTCTCATAATTTTTTGTCTTTTTTACTTTTGTTTTTTGTTGAGTTTGTAACTTGCTTTCTTAAACCTAAAACAAAAAAAATAGCTTTACTTTGTCTCATAATTTTCTTGTTCATTGTTGTTCTAATAGACATAGCAAAACATATTGTACATTAGAATAATAAGATTTATATAGACAATACTAGTTAATTGAGATTTAGTTTTAGCTATGTTATTTCATATTCAATATCTCTAAGGCTGTTGTTCCTAACAAAGATTCATAAAAGGTAGTCTAGTGCATAAGTATCTCTCGTTTACGCTGACTCCGAAGAAGAGTGACACCCAAGAGTTGTGATTTAGACAGGCTACTCTAATACAAGCATTTAGTGGCTATTTCCTGACCTCGAACCCGTGCTGCCAAAGATTCATATGCCTTTAAAAGAATATAGATAACTTCTAGTATTTTCTTTTTTTGTTTTATATGACTTAAAACTTATATTGATAATGTCAACTTTTTCGGATTGAGACGTTGTTATTTGTTCAAAAGTTGAAGTACTAAAATTGATCTACTTTTTGTATAGGCCGAGAAAATTGGTACACTCATAAAAGCAGCAAATTTGAAGGTGGAATCATACTGGCCGAGCCTTTTTGCAAAACTTTGTCAGAAGATGAACGTGGATGAACTTGTCATGAACGTCGGCGTCGGAGGAACCGCGGCTTCTACCACCGCTGTAGCCGCTGCTCCCGCTCCTACTACTGGTCACGATGCCGCCGCTGCACCTTCCGCCAATGACAAGAAGAAGGTATACATTCAATCTTCCACTAATTTAAATTTTCATGACCCAATTACTTATTCTTCTGTCTAAAGTTATACATGTATGTATTCTGTCTAAAATTATATCAATACTAAGAAAACAGGAATTAACGATGAACAAATTATGTAGCTAAATAGAGAAATTTATCGCAAATTCTATTTTAGCGATGGATTAGCCGACAGATTATGAAAAAATTATGTTAGCTACAAGAGAATTAGTGGTAGATTAACGATGTAATACATAGCTAAATTTTTTTCCAGCCATGTAAGTGAATTGTGACCAGAAAGTATAGTATGTTCTCTTCATCCTGACCCTTTGGCCAAGCCGCTTTTTCTGTTCATTGGATTAATGTCCGATAGCTTTTCCTTCCCCCAACCGGTGTCAGGTCGTGCATGCTATGGGATGGAATACTATTTTGCCCACCCCTCTCCTCCCCTCTTTATTAACTAAGCTGCAAAAGCTCATTTATTGTTTTCTCTCGTTGCAGGAAGAAGTAAAAGAAGAGAGTGATGATGAGTTGATGTTCAGCTTGTTTGATTAGGGCTTGCAGAATATGGCGATCCTCAGCTTGTTGGCTCTTTATTATATAGAGAATTATTGCAGTATAATTTTAAGTTTTTAATACTTGGAGGACTACTTTATTATTATTGAGACTGGCTATTCACGCTCCCAGAATTTTTATATATGTTTCATCTAGATTTTAAACATTTTCTACTACTGAGATTAAGAATGAAGATATTTTGGTTAAGCAAAAATGTGATGAAAAACTGGCAGGTACATTAATATCAAAATTTGCATTCTAATTCTAGAAAAAAAAATTCACTAAATTGTGGCGGTTTATTGACCTCCACTGTATATTCAATTTGTGGTGTTTGTTCCGACCTCCCAAAAATCAGCTTGCTTCAATTTTTTTTATGTATATTGCACATTTGCACTAGAAAAGAAATTGAGCATATCATCTATTGCGCTATGTCCAAATATATAGAAGATTGTCTTTTGAGATATTATAGAGCTAACTTGAGTTATGGTAAAATACTTTTGATTCTCGGATGTTGCCAAATAATTTTTTCAGTTTCTTTGTGCCCGCACCCAGTGTTTACAATATATTGGTATATTCATAGACTGGTTCAAAACCTCCATTTCAATTGTAGTATGACTTATAATATGGACTTTATAATTGGAGTCTTATGTGGGTGAAATTTAAAGTGAAGGTGTGAATATTCTATGAAAATGTTGAAGTCAAAAATTAAAAAAAAATTATTCGGTGCACAAAGTATCCTGGTTCACACAGGGTCCAGAGAAGGTCCGTGCTCCAAGGGGATGTGATATAGGCAGCCTACCTTGATGTAAGCATCAGTGGCTAGTTCCACAACTCGAACCCGTGACCTATAGGTTGTTGGTAATCTGTGTTCAAATTAGAAAATCAAAGAAGAAAAAAAGGTAGTTCAATAAACAAAACATAAAATAATACCGAGCCCACAAATTGCTTGTGTGTCCTTAGGGAATTTAATTTGTCCCTCACTGTTGCCCAAGGTTATGGATTAATTCCTCCCAGGATAGAACGGAATAACTATTCTGTAATAGCGGCACTACAAATCACAAAACTTCAGCGAACTCAACAAACAGAGCAAATCACACTTGACACTTATATTTATTTCGAAAATAATGCAACATTATAGAAAAGATGGGAGAAATTTTCAGATTTTCCATCTATGAAAAATGAGGCCAAGCCTCTAAATTTATAGGCAATGAAAGGCTGAGATGAAGAGGTGCAATCCAAGAGGTGCCTCTTCCATTTTTCATTCACACCCCTTAATAAAAACGCAACAATCCCCCACATGAATGGGGAATGGTTGTATGATGAAAATATGCATAAAAGATTGTGTGATTCGCAAGTAAGGATAAATTGCATCTGGATAAGTAGGTTTCTCTTTGAACTTTCTGTAGTGAACTTATGTCGGATATACTCAGTCAATCGGTGGATTTGATATCTTTGAACCGTCGAGCTTTAGTGTATACCTAGACAACCATAAGTCACATAATCAACCCTTAACCATCTTTGGTTCTCATTTTTGTGTTCGTTTCAACCATGAACACCGCCTGGTTTATAAGTGCATATTGTGGCTTTACTAAATTCTCCTTGAAGTGGCTTACACTTTACACTATAGGTGATTCCTAAATGTGTAATCCTATAGATACAATACCCTGTATCAAACTTAGAAATTATTAAAAAGCCTTAATGCTCTATCCTTGGTACTGAACATTGTCTCATCACGAGAATGGACCAAAATTTTATTTGATAATGTTGAACCGTCACTAATGACTTTGTTTGATCTCCTTGAACCTAGATTTTGGGATCTCCAGTCTTCTAGGTAGAGTTACCGCCACAATGACTTGTCCTCGGCCATAGTCCCATTTCCTTTGATGATCTCTCAACTACCTCTCTAGTTAGGCTTTTTGTATGTGGATCCGACACATTATCACTTAACTTCAC
The DNA here is from genome assembly GCA_005239505.1 of Nicotiana paniculata. NCBI lineage: Eukaryota > Viridiplantae > Streptophyta > Magnoliopsida > Solanales > Solanaceae > Nicotiana > Nicotiana paniculata. The sequence continues at coordinate 123,633 of ML344869.1, read as the reverse complement.
ATAGCCAATTGTGATAATTACCCTAGAGAGTAGTTGGCTAACGATTATACTTCTTCGTCGTATATGACGAGATTTCCCGTTATACATAACGCTTCTAGACCTTCCTATTACCGCTTGACTATCTCAATATATGCTTATCGGTGCAAATGATTTGGGCCAAAATGAAATATCTTTAAGAAATTTAGGAGCCATTATGTTTCTTCACCGGCCTTGTCTAATGCTATAAAATCAGCCTCTATTATAGAGCCGGTAATACCCATTTATTTGGATAAATTCTAAGACACCGCTCCTCCACCGTCTGTGAAAATATATCCACTTATGGATTTAAAACAGTCGAACCGGTGATCTAATTTGCATCATTGTATTCCTCCTTTACTGCGGGATACTTATTGTGGTGAAAAACATAATTTTGAGTATATTTCAAATATCTCAACACTCGTTTCATTGACATGACAGTTCAATCTGAACTTCCTTATGACGTAGACTAATACGTCTTGACTTTCTATTGCATATCAGATTATTGGCTACACTTAATGTAGTAATAGTATATTATAACAACATTTGAAATGATTGACATCAATTGTGGCCACAACCTTTTAATATCTGACATATTTCACTATCACTCCGCCATTTTCAAGCATATTTTTACTATTTATTCATACTTCTATATGATATGCAAATTTATAGCACCTTCATTCATAAAACAAATCCAACTTGCAATGGATTAAGGTCATAATCATCTTTTGGTTCACCTTGTTATAGACCAATGTATTAATACGTTCGTTTATGAACGGTCATGTTTATACAAAACATACAAACGCACTTTTCATGAAAAATCGCAACCTTCGAAGTGACATCCTTTCATAAACAAGCTAAACAATATAAATTTTCAAAAAAGAAACAATCTTTCGAGAAAGGAAAGTGACCAATTTATGAATTGGTAGTTTCACTCAACTAGTCTTCACTTAGACTGAACAAATAATGAGTTTGCCGACTACCATATTGATTTCCACTATTTGTGGAAATATAGACATCATGTAATATTTGCTTTTTTCATGCATAAACTAAATGCCCCCACATTTCAAATATCTTATGCCTTTTCTATTATTCATTATCCACATATCATCCACGTGATAATATTAATTGGTCCAATTTTACACGTCATTGTTTGGTTGCTTGTTTTAGTCCGTAAAGTGACTTAACAAGTTGACCTTCTTTCTTTTCCAGGAACCACGAACCCTTCAGGTTGTTCCATATAAATTTCTTCCTCCAAATCTCCATTTAAGAAGGTTGTCTTTATGTCCATCTGATGGATTTCAAGGCCATACGCAGCGGCTAACGCTATTAACATCCGAATAGATGTAATCTTTATTACCGGCGAGTATATATCAAAACAATCAAGACTTTCTCGTTGTCTAAACCTTTTGACAACTAATCTTGCCTTATATTTGTCAATAGTACCATCAGCTTTCATTTTTCTTTTGAAAATCCACTTAGAACCCAAAAGTTGATTTCCTGGAGGAAGTCAACTAATTCCAAGTATGATTACTTGATATGGATTTTATCTCGCTATTGATTGCCTCTTTCCAATATTGTACTTCCGAGGAATACATTGCTTCTTTAAACGTTTGAGGCTCATTTTCTAACAAAAATGTCAAAGAGTCTGGTCCAAAGGAAGTAGTTGTCCTCTGACGTTTACTACATCTTGGATTTTCTCATTATAAACATACTTTCATTTGCTTCTTCTTGAGGTCGCTTAGATTTTTTACTAGACGACTCACATTCATTTTTATACAGATAAATATTCTCAAAGAATTCAGTATTATCGGATTCGATGACTGTATTAATATGAATGTCGGTATTTTCTGACTTATGGACCAGCAAATGATATGCTTTACTATTTCTTGCATATCGTATGAAAATGCAATCAATAATTTTCGGTCTGATCTTTACCCCTTTAGGTTTAGAAACTTGCGCTTTAGCTAAGCACCCCACACTTTTAAGTTGGTTTCCTTCCTTTCCATTTTTTCATATGGAATAGATTGTGTTTTGCTATGGGGAACTCGATTGAATATTCGGTTAGCTGTAAGTATAGCTTCCCCTCATAAGTTTTGGATAAACCAGAATGTATCAACTAGGAATTCATCATCTCCTTTGACATTCTATTCTTTCATTCCGCAATTCCATTAGATTGCGGTGAATAAGGGGCAATTGTAAACATATTTCTTCAAAAGAGATTTATACTTGTCATCCCTATTACTTTGTAGATCCAACCACATAAAAGCTTGTTTGTGTCATGACACCACCAGAATGAATAATAGGTGAAGTTTTTAATCTTCATACCGAGCAATATCTTATACAATCATATCTAATAAACGGTAAAGTTTTTAATCTTCAAACCGAATAATATATGACACAATCAAATTTAATAATTGGTGAAGTTTTAAATTTTCAAACCGTGTTAAAAATTAGAATAGAAAATGACCGAGATTTTTATCTCCAAAATGAGTAGAAAATCACTTAGACTTTAATCTCCACTGATGAGTAGAAAGTCACGAATACTTTAGTTTCAATGAAGATTCGTCTCCAAATGGAAGTAGAAAATCACAATTTTATTTTCCCTTTTCAAAGGGCTATCCAACTAAACCATTGTAATACTGAAACAACTTGATCTTGCTCATAGGCTTTTGCCTAAACTTTTTATGGTTTAAGCCTTTGAAATGTTAATGAACAAGTAATGACATAGTCCACGTTGGGTCATTGAAAACCAGGCCGTTCATTTTAAAGCCCCTCAACCCGCCATTGTTCGACATCAGGGGGAAAATAATTTTTTTCTCCCCGTAAGCCCGTACTCCGCAGCGTTGTCGACATCATCATAGAAAAAAAAAATTGCAGTTCTCACTTAGGGCCAAGAATCAACAAGAAGATTACTTTGGATTCATGCCTTTGAGATGGCTCCACTGATCCCCATATTACCAAGTACTGAAACTATTGCCAAAGCAGATTCAATTTTGAGGCATATGTGAACCCCACGTTAGTCTCCCATATTCTGACTTTTCTTTCTATTTCTTTTTAAATCTTAAGTTGATTGGAAAAAGAAAAACTGTAAGAAAAGAAATATATTGATCAACCACTTTCTTTATTTGTCATATCTTCCGGTAAAAGAATCTTGCGTGAATGAGTCCCCAACCCGATGGCAGTGTTTTCGCTCATGAAGCATCGACTCGAATTCCACTTCGTCGTCAATTCTTTTACCGGCATATTTTGCCGATAATCAAGAAATATGTCCCAGGATGATACAAATCATGAATGGCATAATTAAGATCCCACATCCAGTTGGACCAAATCATCAGACAATTATTGCTCCTCGTAAGATGTTTCACATAGACTTACATTTACCCCTTAAATGACTTTTAAATTTTTAAATATCACAATCATTTATTGCGATAATTCTCAAAACCATTAACATAATAGTAAGACCAATATTTGGAACTAATTGCTTGTAATCTCAAATTCTTTTCAAAACAGATTTCGTGCAATGACCCCTTTGACTAGAACCAGAGAGGCAAAGATGCAAACAAAACATTGCTTCCAATTAGCACCTGCATAGTGTATAAAATAATCTAATTAAATTCCTTAAGATTGTTGATAATATGTGTTCAAATTAGAAAATCAAAGAAGAAAAAGTGTTATTTCAATAAACAAAATATAAAATAATACTGAGCCCACAATTGCTTGTGTGTCTTTAAGAAATTTAAACCCCACACTGTTGCCCAAGGCTATAGATTAGTTCCTTCTAGAATAGAACGGAATAACTATTCTGTGATAGCAAATCACACTTGACACTTATATTTATTTCGAAAATAATGCAACATTATAAAAAAGATGGGAGAAATTTTCAAACCAAGTCTCTAAATTTATAGACAATGAAAGGATGAGATGAAGAGGTGCAATCCAAGAGGTGTCTCTTTCATTTCTCATTCACATCCCTTAATAGAAACACAATATAGGTCACATAGATACAACTTTACCATTGAACCAAGGCTCCCTCCAAGAAAATGCTAAAGTTTTTAGTTAGGCCGATTCCTTCATTCCTTTACAGGGATAGTTTATAAATTTTTTGCGCAGTTATGCATGTTGAATTCCTACTCCATGAGTGCATGTCGAGATTATGTCTATTGGTGTCTGCATGTGTTCATATGTTTGGCGTTTGAGTAGTTTGAATAATTAGTATATTTTTCTGTCTAATTTTAATTTATCATGCTTACTCTAAGAGAATTTTCCTCAAATATGGTGTGTGTTGTTTAACCAAAAAAATAAGATTTTTAGTCAAAGCCTATTTTTAAAAGAACTCAGGTTACTGATAATCAAATAATTCGTTACTTCCTCAGTAATTCAGTTAAAAGGAAATAAAATTGAACAAAACTAACTAAAAAGAAAGAATAATTGATTGCACTGAATAAGCAAGAGCAAGTGAATATATTTCGATAGTACTCGGAACTTGTCTCTACAAGTGAGATTTTCTCCCCTTATATAGGGGTTTACAAATATAACGTTTTCCTCCTATTCATGGTTGAACCATTATGAGCTTTAATGGCATTAATTGCCCGTTATGATTGATAATCGTAACTATCTATGAGGATTTTGTAACGATTCCTCTTCCTCTTCTTCATTAATTGTAGGTTCGTGAATCTTCCCTCTTTCCAAACTTTATTCATTCCGCTCGTGCATCTTCAGCAGTTGTTTAGGTTCGAATGTTGGTTCTTCATTATCTCGTAGGTGTTTGCCCCATACTTCTTGTGCTTCATACATCTTTTAAATGAAATATGTCAGTTTTTATTTTCCCATTGTTCCACTTATCATGCTCTGTCAGCTAAATATAATTTCATGTGTATCATTTATTTACCACCAATACAGANCCCCCCCCCCACTTTCTGCATATTCTACAATTGAATATTCGGGAAGTGGTAAGTATTTATGGCGGGAATTCTTTGCCGCCGTTTCCCAAGCATCATTGTATTTTCTTCAGAACTAACGCGTCGTATGTCACTTACATTTAATGCATTTTTCACGTGGCTTTTGATGATTGGCTCTGTGGCTTCTCAGCGTTTTTTAGGGCTTTTCTGCGGCTGTGTCAGTCACGAAGTGACTGTTTCTTTATGACACTTCATCATGACCTACTTTATATGATGGTAACTTTTCCTTATAAATATTTCATATTTATTAGGTCTTACGAAATCTTCATTCTACAGTACTCTTCTTCTGCATTCTTCTTTATTTTCTTTGTCGCATATTCCTCTGTTAATTCATCATACAACCATGTCTTGATTAACTCCCTATCCTCGGAAAGTTGTAATTGTTGATGAACTTGTTCCTTCATCTGCTCCTGTTAGAAGTAGAAGATGAGGCAGACTTCGTCGATGTCCAACCGTGGTTCTTCATCTCAAACCAATATTCCCACTCCTAGGGCTTCTTTAACCCCCTAGATCCTCTTCTAGAAATAGGGAATCGAGTGAACCTATTCGTGAATCAACAGTTGATGAAATTGTTTCACGGGAATTTTCTTTCTCATCTGATCGAGAAACCATAAAAAAATAAAGTTTCTTCTTTAGCCTCTCATGATCGTGCCGATGTTTATCCTACTTAGATCACCACTGGTTTAATTTCTCTTGTTAGAAGAGAATGCAACTGGAAACCTGACTTCTCAGTTTTAGTTCCTGGTTCAAACCAAAGAATAACCTTATATCAGGCTGGTTATTCCCTTATCTATACATATCCTTTCACTTTAGGATTTAGACTACCCATTGATCCAGTAACTATTGAATTATGCCGCTTCTTTAATGTATGCCTAGGACAAATCAGTCATATTGTTTGGAGAGCTATTGCATGCCTTCGTTATCTATCTAACTTGGCTTCCCTGCCTTTCACCTTTCATCATTTGCTTCATCTTTATTACCCTAAATCATTTCGTGAAGGGGTTTTTTCACTTGTGGCCAGAAGCAAGAGGGTATTGGTTAGCCCCAAGGAAGATAGAGATTGTGGTTGGTATGCTCGCTTTGTTGCTGCTCCCACAAGTGCTTTGGTGGGTGAAAAGAATATGCCCTTTCCAGAAAAGTGGAACTTTTCACGTAAGTATATTTCCCTTATCTTTTCTTTTATTTCTTGAAAAAAGAAACTCATACTTTCCTGTCTACTTTTTCAGAAACCATAGAAGTTTTCGAGGAGATTCCTAACTTTCGTGCTTGGGTAGAAAAGTTATTGTCAGTTGCCCCCATGGAGAGAAGATCTTGGAAATACCTCTCTCAGAGGTTTGGTTGGAAAGTCAAAACACACCATACCTTTCCCGTTTAATTTCTTTCCTTCTCTTGTGTTAGCTTAGGAGTTTCTTACCAAACTTCTTTCTTTTGCTAGGATTTCCTATTTGTGGTATCAGTCCCGTGTCTATTTCTTCTACAAAAATTTCTGTATCTCTTGCTCAAGAGATAATTTTGAGCTCTTCATTGAAAAGAAAAGTTGATGGAGCCCGTGACTCTGAGGGTGAAGAAGAACAGGAAGAGGATTCTTTAGTGCGCAGGCCTCGGGTTAGGAGGCGTGTTATTTCTGATGATGAGGCTACCCCTCCTCCAAGTTCAATCCCTTCCAAGCTTTTATATGAGCCCGAAAGTGCTACATTAGTGATCTCCGGTGAAGAGATGAATATTCGTCCCCGTGATTCTACTGATTAGTTGTTTACCTGTGGTTTTGATAGTGATGAAGCCTTTGGTCCCTTTTCTGAGGAGTTGCCTCTTGCTTCTCTTCCACTGTTAGTCCCTGTTCGTTCTCAAGTTCCCCTACCTGAAGTTGCTGCCATTGCTACCCCCGTGACTGCTTCCACCTTCTCTGCCATTCCAGTTGCTACTACTTCTCATGCAAAAGTTGAACCTTCTAGTAGCAATAAAGCGATGAAGAAAATTATCGTTGAGGTTTCTGAGAGTGGGAACTTACTGAAAAAATCTGGTCAAGCTGATGTATGGTTGAAACCTCTGCTTGGTCCAGTAGAGAAGGCAAAGTTGGAGAGTCACAGTTTATTGACTTGTATGAATGATATTGTTCATTCATCTTTGAAGGTTCTAGTTTTAAGTTTACTTCTCTTTTCCTTGTTTTCTTATTCAACTATAACTCCCTTCCTTTATTTTGTAAATCAATGTGATAGGCACGGAACTTATGAAAAGGATTGTCCATACCGAACAGCAAGTCATCGACTACCGTACCGAAGCTGACAACCGGAATGAGCAATTTGAGTGTCTTCAACTGTAGAAGGAAGTATTGGCTGAGGAGAAGAACGCCTTAGAGCAACAAGCGAAGATGGCTTCCGTTGAGTTAGCGATTGAAAAGGCTTCTTCAAGTCAAGTTGGCAAAGACAAGGATATCCTTGACTCTTCATTTGCTGAGCAGCTTTCGAAAGCCACTGAAGAGATAAGGGGTTTGAAGGAACTTCTTAACCAGAAAGATACTTATGCCAGAGAGTTAATTCAATCACTTACACAAGCTCAAGAAGATATCCGTGCCTCTTTTGATAAGATCAAGTTCTTGGAGAGAGATCTCGCCCTTTTGAAGACTGCTTATGATGCTTCTAAAGTTGAGAAAGAAAAGTTGAAGGCCGAGATTGATCAGTGGGATAAATATTATGAAGCTTTTGAAGATAATCTGACGCTTGACATGAGTTGGGCTTTTTGGAATACCCGCCTCGAGACTTTGATGGAGGCTAGCCAGGAAGGCTTCGACCTGAAGGCTGAGATCGCCAAAGCTAAAGAAATGATTGAAAAAACTCAGCAAAGTCAAGGCTTTTCCTCACCTGAGGTTGATGTTCCTAAAGGTGACGAACCTATTCCTGGTGAAGTTAGTGTTCAAGCCCCTTCTCCACAAGCTGAATCTTCTCACGTTGCTGATGTACCAGTGAATGATGCCACCTTGGATGCTTCCCCTTAGTATTTTTCATAACTTAGTTTTATTTGAAACTTTTTTATGGGAAGTTTTTTCTTTTCTTTTTTGGAATGGATGTTAGTTTACCCTTATCTTGTTTTGGGGTTTGATAACAAACAAGTACCTTAGTTTTGGCCAAGTTTAATATAATAACCTCCGTTTATTTTGATGTTGAGTTTTTGTTTCAGTCTTTAGTTTTTGCATTTAAAAATGCTTTAATATTTCGTGGTTTTTATAGACACGAATTTTTATAAAAGAGGACCCTTTTATAAACGACACTAATGAAGAAGACTTCTCAACTTCATATCGGTGTAAATATACGAAAGAAGTAGAAAAAGGAAGAACTTGAGGAAGTTTTATAAATAATTTGAGGAAGTTTCATGCTCTGAACTTTCAAATTTTATACATCACTTTTCATGCATAGAAGATAACTTTTAGTACAACATCTACAACTCTTTCATAATTGTTTTCTTTGTAACATGTTTCAAATTTTCGGGTCTATCTAATAGCCCGTTACTTCAAAGGTTTTTGGCTCAGGCTTGTTTTTTGGCTCTTGATTAGCTCTTGACTTTTGACTTTTGACTTTTAGGCTGATCCAGGCTTGAGTTCTGACTTTTAGTCTTCTTTGCCTTCAGTTCTGACTTTTAGTCTTCTTTCCTTTATATATGTAGTCCCCCAAGTGTTAGAGTTTTGAAGTATGACATCTCGAGCACTTGATTGTTCCTTCTATTTGGTCTATTTCCTAAAAAGGAAAATACATATGGGACTCGGAGATATACATTTATATGATGACTGCCTAACCCTTTTTATTTCCATCAGAAATGTTGTAACCTAGATCGGGAATAATTTTGTATTTCGTGCGTCTTTCGGGTCTAATATCATCATTTGTTATGGGATAGCTTTTTGCCTATCATCTAAAATTGTTAGTAAAATTTAAAAGAATAAAATAAAATCACATTTGAGCGATACCTGACCGTGGGTACTTCCTTTTCCTAGAAGTAATACTTCTTTAGATGAACAACATTCCAATTCGAAGGTAGTACCTTGCCTTCCATGGTTTCCAACTCATAAGCCCCCTTTCCAGCGATGCCCCGAATCCTATAAGGACCTTCCCAATTTGGACTCAACTTCCCTGCACCAGCTGCTTTTGTTGATTGAAAACCCTTTTTGAGGATGAAGTCCCCAATTTTGAAGTATTTGAGATGAGCTTTCATGTTGTGGTATCGCTCAATAATTTGCTTCTGAGCTGCCATTCTTATTAGATCTGCTTCTCCCCTTTTTTCGAGTAAATCTAAATTCGTTCTCATCTCTTCACCATTTGACTCATTGGTTGCTTGTGTAAATCTCGTACTTTGCTCACCTATGTCAACTAGAATTAAGGCTTCAGCACCATAAACAAGTGAAAATGGGGTCACTTTCGTACCTGCCTTTACTGTCACTCGATAAGCTCATAATACTCCTGGTAACACCTCGGGCCACTTGCCTTTTGATTCCTCTAATCTATTCTTCAAATTATTAATAATAACCTTGTTCGTTGATTCGTCTTGTCCATTGGCCACAAGGTGGTAAGGTGAAGAAGTTATTCGTTTTATCTGCCAACTCTGAAAGAATTTTGTGACTTTTGTACCTATGAATTGCGGGCCACTATCACATATGATTTCTTTTGGCACTCAGAATAGGCATATAATTTTTTTCCAAATAAAGTCCATGACTTATTTCTCTCGCACCTGTTTGAAGGCTCCTGCCTCTACCCATTTGGAAAAATAATCTGTTAATACTAACAAAAATCGTACCTTACCTTTATCTTGTGGAAATGGACCCACGATATCCATCCCCCACTTCATGAATGCCACGGGGAAATAACCGGATGTAATAGCTCTGCTGGGAGATGCATTTTTATTGCCATATCATTGTCATTTATCGCACATTGCCACAAAACTTTCTGCATCTTCTTCCATTTTTGGCCAGTAGTATCTTGCTCTTATTAAAGTCTTTACCAAGGATCTTCCTGCTGCATGATTTCCACAATGTCCCTCGTGTACTTCTCTCATCACATATTCTATCTGAGCAGGTCTGAGGCATCTTGCTAAAGGTCCTCCTAACATCTTTCGGTATAAGTTTCCACGAATTAAATAGTAACGGACAGCTTTCGTCGAAGTAATTGAGACTCTTTCTTGTCTTCGGGTAAGGTTCCATACTGCAGAAAATTAACAAATTCGTTTCTCCAGTCCGAAGTTAAATTATTGAAACTTACCTCATTTTTGTCTTGGTCGAGTGCTGAATGAAACAAATGTATTACGATAGCATTTTTTGCATTTGTTATTTCCGCAACTGATGCGAGATTAGCTAGTACATCTTCTTCCGCATTCTCCTCCCTAGGTATTTGCACAATTTTCCATTATTGAAATTGTCTTATCAATTCTCGTGCCTTTTCCAAATATTGCTACATTCGTGCCTCTCTAGCTATATAAGTCCCCTGCATCTAGTTAACTACCAGTTGGGAATCACTTTTAATTATGATTTGGTCTATAGCGAGCTCTCGTGCCAGGTCCAAACCTGCAATCACAGCCTCGTACTCTGCTTCATTGTTAGTAATGGGATAGCATTTTATTGCTTGTCTTATAATTTCTCCCGAAGGTGGGATTAAAACAATACATAAACCTGCTTTTTTAACATTCGGGGAGCCATCAGTAAATTGAGTCCATGTACCTGGATTAGACCCGGTGAATACATGTAGTTCTTTTTCTGCTTCAGGAACTATTTCTGTGCTGAAATCTGCTAAAATTTGTGTTTTTATCACAGTTCTAAGTTGGTACATGATATCATATTCGCTGAGTTCTATAGCCCATTTAGCTAACATTCCTGACAATTCTTGTTTATGTAGTATATTCCTTAGAGGATAAGCAGTTACTACAGAAATAAGATGACATTGAAAATGTCTCAACTTTCTAGATTCCATAACTAATGCTAATGCAAGTTCTTCTAAGTGAGGATATCGAGTTTAAGCATCTAACAAAGATTTACTAACATAATAAATTGGAGATTTTTTACCTTTATCTTCTCGTACTAAAACTGCACTTACCGCCATTCCAGATACTGAGAGATAGACTAGTAGCCTTTCTCCATCCTTTGGTTTAGCCAGCAGGGGTGGATTTGACAAATATGCTTTTAAACTTTTGAGGGCTTGTTGACATTCATCAGTCTACTCAAATTGATTCTGATTTTTCAACACCGAAAAGAATTTAAAACTTTTCTCCGGAGATTTGGCAATAAATCTTCCCAAAGCTTCTACTCTTCCTGTCAGCCTTTGTACCTCTTTTTTGCTCGTGAGTATGTCTAGAATTTCTTCAATGGCTTTGATCTGTGCAGGGTTTACTTCAATACCTCTGTTAGATACAAGAAAACCTAAAAACTTACCTGAAGCCACGCCAAAGGCACATTTTTCTGGATTTAATTTCATATTATACTTGCGGAGAATTTCAAAGGTGCTTGAAAGGTGTGGAAAGTGATCTCATGATCGTACATATTTGACTAGCATATCATCAATATAGACTTCCATAATCTTTCCTAGGTGTTCTTGTAACATCTTGGTTACCAATATTTGATACGTGGCCCCAGCATTTTTCGGTTCAAAGGGCATAACTTTGTAACAATAAGTCTCCATGTTTGTAATAAACGAAGTTTTTTCCTCATCTAGGGAATCCATTTTTATTTGATTATAACCTGAATATGTATCTAAAAAAACTCAACAACTCATGACCTGTGGTAGAATCAATCAATTGATCTATATGGGGTAAAGGGAATGAATCTTTTGGGTAAGTTTTATTTAAATCAGTATAATCTACGCAAACCTGCCATTTTCCATTCTTTTTTGGAACTACCACAGTATTAGCTAATCACTTCGGGTATTTTACCTCCTGTATTGAACCGATTTTTAAGTGTTTTTGTACCTCATCCTGAATCACTTGATTTTTGAAAGAGCCGTGCTTCCTCTTCTTTTGCTTGACTGGTAGGTACGATGGATCTTCATTTAGTTTGTGAGTCATCACTTCCGAACGTATACCTGTCATATCTGAATGCAACCAAGAAAGCAATATGTGTTAGCTTTTAAAAATTCAACTAACTTACCTCTCATTTCTAGGCTCAGTTTCGCTCCAATATGAACTTTTAAGTCTAGCCATTGCTCGAATAGTGTAACAGCTTCGGGCTCTTCAATCGTTGTTTTAATGTTTTCATTCTCCTCTGGTTCTTGAATGACATCCGGTCTCGAATCTACATCGGTTTGCCTTGAACCACTTTCAGCTGAGATCTGATTTACCACATCTTTAACGAGATTCTCGTTCGTATGTTCGTTTGTCGTGTGTGAATCCACCAATGAATTGATATTTTTAAACACCTGTTGATCTCCTCGGATTTTTCAAATTCCCCACTGTTAAGAAAACTTAATAACTTGATGTAATGTAGACGGTACAATATCCATTTCATGAATCCATGGCCTCCCAAGAATCACATTATAAGCCATGTTTGTGTCTATTACTTGGAATTTCGTATCCTTGATAACTCCTTCTGCAAATGTGGTAACACTATTTCCCCTTTTGTAATAGCGGTTAAATTATTGAATCCAGATAAGGATCGTGATTTTGGTACCATATTGTCGCCAATTTGCATTTCATTCACCACCCTTAGAAGAATAATATTCACGAAGCTACCTGGATCAATCAAAACTCGTTTTACATTAGTATCACGTGCAAGTAAAGATATTACCAGCACATCATTGTGAGGGATTATCAAGACATCTGCATCTGCATCATCAAACGTCATACTATCTTCCTCCAAAACTTGACGAACTCACTTCCCGTGAGTCACCGTGAATTTTGATGACTTTTTCACAGTTGTGTATGTGATATCGTTGAATTCTTCTCCCCCGCTTATCATGTTAACTGTTCTTTTTGGAGATGAAGGTTTTGGAGGTTCTTTTCTCTTTTTCATATAAGATTGCTTACCTTTATTACTGAACAAATCTGTTAAATAACCTTGCTTTAGCAAATGTTCTACTTCACCTTGTAACAATCTGCAATATGATATTTTATGGCCATGGTCATTATGAAACTCGCACCAGAAATCTGGATTTCTTCTGCATGGGTTTGATCTCATTTCCTTTGGCCACTGCACCTTATCTCCCATACTACTTAGAACAGCTACCAACTCAGAAGTGCTAATATTGAAATTGTAATCACCAATCCTTGCATTCGTGTTGGTATCTCTATCACGTGCATCTCGTTCTTTTCTAAACGTGGATGATGATCCCGCATCTTTTTTCCTTGGTCTAGGGTCAGGCCGTACATTTTTAGGTTTAGACCGCGAGTCTTGCCCTACGGGTCCCATATAAGTCTCGTACCTATTTTTTACAGACCTTTTTTCAGACTTTGACCGCCTTGAATTTGTTCTTTCATCAACCCTTGATTGTGAGACGATGTCTTCTTCAATCCACAGCTTGGTATTTTACATGTTATATACATCATTCCATATTGTAGCAGGAAATTCTCGTAAGCTCTCCTTGAGTCTTCTCGTGGCTTCTGAGCTCTTTTCATTCAAATTACTTGTGAATGCCATGGCTGCCCAATTATCAGGTACTCGTGGAAGCATCATTGTTTCACGTTGAAATCTATCCACAAATTCCCTGTGTAACTCAGTATCTCCTGGTTTTATCTTAAAGATATCTTCCATCCTTTTTTCAATTTTTTGAGCTCCCAAATGTGCTTTTATGAATAAATCTGCAAGCTCAGCAAAAGAATCAATAGAATTTTTAAGTAAAAGAGAATACCATGTTAATTCCCTTTCGTGAGTGTTTCTCCAAATTTTTTGACCGAAACTGACTCAATCTCTTGTTTTGTCAAATCATTGCCTTTTATGCCCGTAGTGAGTGCAGTTACGTGATATCGTGTGTCAGTTGTTCCATCATATTTTGGGATGTCAGGTATTTTTAACTTCTAGGAATGGGTAGTGGGGCCACGCTCGGATTTCAAGGTTGTTGTGAATATTTATCGATATCCACTCCTTTAATCATAGGTGGTACGCCATGTATTTGTTCTATGCGGTCATTTTACTCTTTTATCTGTTTCCGTAAAGTTAGTACCAAATTTTGTAAATCAGAGTTATTTGGTGTACCTGACCTCCCATCACGTGATTCATTGAGAGTTCCCCCGCTTCATGAATTGGCAAGCCCCGAGCGTGGATTTTCTATGGTTGCAGTATTGTTTGGGGTAGGAGTTGGTGGTGCAGTTGGAAATACCCTAACAAAATCTTGGAGAGAACTGTTCACATGTTCAGGATCAATTGTTTTAAAGCATCTTGCTCGACAGTCTTCTCGTCTCCCAGTTGTTCATTTGTGTGAATGTGGATCTTTCAGGTGTTCCTTCTCGAGAATGACGTGGAGATTCCTGTGGTGAAGGAATTAGAAGAGATCCTCCCTCCTATTGGTTATTTTCTTTGACAGTTGACATGATTTGGTGGTGAGAAAGAAGGATTTGGAAAGTAAAAAGATTATCAGATTTCTGGTAATGGAAACAATTTTTTTAACCAAAAAATAAGATTTTTAGTCAAAGCCTATTTTTAGAAGAACTCGAGTCACTGATAACCAAATAATTCCTTACTTCCTCAGTAATTCGCTTAAAAGGAAATAAAATTGACAAAAAAGTAACTAAAAAGAAAGAATAATTGATTGTACTGAATAAGCAAGAGAAAGTGAATATACTTCGATAGTACTTGGAACTTGTCTTTACAAATGAGATTTTCTACCCTTATATAGGGGTTTACAAGTATAACATTTTCCTCCTATTTATGGTTGATTCATTAAGAGCTTTAATGGCATTAATTATCCGTTATAATTGATAATTGTAACTGTCTATGAGGATTTTGTAACGATTCTTATTCTCCTTCCTCATTATTGTAGGTTCGTGAATCTTCCCTTTTTCCATTCTTGATTCATTCCGTTCGTGCCTCTTCAGCAGTTGTTTAGGTGCGAATGTTGGTTCTTCATTATC
This sequence comes from Nicotiana paniculata, assembly GCA_005239505.1. Classification (NCBI taxonomy): domain Eukaryota; kingdom Viridiplantae; phylum Streptophyta; class Magnoliopsida; order Solanales; family Solanaceae; genus Nicotiana; species Nicotiana paniculata. The sequence continues at coordinate 108,628 of ML344869.1, read as the reverse complement.
TCATGGGATTTTTTCCCGTACTTATTGTGCTTCATACATCTTTTAAATGAAATATTCTAGTTGTCATTTCCACATTCTTCCACGTATCATGCTCTGTCAGCTAAATATAATTACACGTGTATCATTTATTTACCACCAATACATATTTATTATTTCTTGTATGTATCTTGTTATTTTTCATGTCTGCTTGTTTAATTTTTCACATTCAAGTTTTAGAATTCATGTCTATCGGATCCTATTACTATTAAATAAATCTGATGTATTTTTTAATGAATGGCTTGATCTTATTTCGTGACTCGTGCAAGTAGAATTTTGCTAGAGAATTATTTTACTAAGTCAGTATAAAATTCTTTTCTCTGTCGGTCCATTCAAGATATATAAAATGTACTAGCACAAGAAGCCAGAATTAAACCAATATCATAATCAAGATAAATTTTTTTTAATCTTGTGTTATATCCGTTCTGATGGTTTGTCATATTTCATCACATTAGACAGTGAAAATAAATTGGTAAAAACTTATCTGCATCGGGTATTTACACCCATCCAATAAACAAATAACAAATAACACATGTCACATTATTTAACTACAAGTATTAGTCTTTAACCATAGTTAATTACCATGTATTTTCCATATCATCTCAAGCAATAATATTAAAACTACTTAATAGTGTCTTACAAAGCTCTGGTCTATAACGTTAATGAATGACGACATTAATTTCTTGTTCAATTTCAGTTCCATCACAAGCTAGGGGTAAGGTCTGTGTACACACTACCCTCCCCAGATATCACGACCCAATTCCATATCAGGCCGTGATGGCATCCAACACTGTTTCTAGACAAGCCAACAACGAATAACTCAATAACATTCACAGTTTAACAAATTTCTCAAAAGTGTTTTTTAGTAAATTTAAAGATTTGACGAGAGACCGATTTAAATTAATAAGTGAAGCAAGTAGAAATGCTTAGAACCATAAGAACAAAACCCCAAAAAGAGAACTACAATTCTACTAATACATGCCAAGATCTAGTGTCACAAGTATATGGGCAACTTAGTAGAATATACAAAAGATGTCTATCCTACTTTCTGAAAAGAGAATAGACAGAAACAAAGCAAAAGAGAGACTCTGGCATGCTGCTGAACAGCTCGGAAGGGAAGCTCACCATAGAATCTCGAACCCAAATCAAGAATGCACGCCGGGAGGATATCCAGATGCACCTGCCTCAGATCCTGCACACTTAAGTGCAGAAGTATAGCGTGAGTACATAAAATAATATGTACCCAGTAAGTATCCAGTCTAACCTCGAAGAAGTAGTGACGAGGGGTTGACTTGACACTTATTAAGGCTAATAATAGTAAGTCAAATCATAACTAAGCATGGATTACTACAATTATACTAAACTTAACAACAAGAGACGATAAATATCCTTTTCACAATTATTATTCCCAAGAGTTAACATGCGCAAATAATGTCGAGGTCGTACAGCTCGAACCAACACAATAAAATTTAAATGTGCACTTTCGAGGGTCAAACGGCGTGAACCATAGATGCATCTATTTAACATGACGAGGCGCTCGGCCCGCTCCACAATAGAAAACACTTAAGTAACACAAGTTTTTCAATAACAGTCAACTGTTCTATTCATAACCTCAAATTAGTGAAGACTTATCCTTTTGGAATCCTTTTACAATTTATGGAATTATGATTTAAGCAGTTTAATTGACAAGTAAAGGTGCAATTATTTCAAGTATAGCATGATAGGGGTCCTAGACTACCCGGATTTTAGCATGAATAGTATCTACACACAGACTCTCGCCACTTCGCACGTACGTAGCCCCTCCACAAATAGTCACATATATTAGTTAATTCGCCTATGGGGATATTTCCCTCTTACAAGGTTAGAAATGAGACTTACCTCGTCTCAAAGCCCACTTCCTGTTTCAAGAACGTGCTCAACCCTCCAAATTTGGTGCCAAACGACTCAAAACTAGTCAAACATTATATATATTAATCAATCTATGCTCAAAAGTTCATATCCCCGCTATTAAAGTGATTACCCAACCCAAAATGTAAGATTCCTAAAATTCACTCCCAGGCCCACATGCCCGGATTCCGGAAATTTTCGAAGAAAGTTGTTACCCATAACCTAAGGAACATAAATATATGATTTTTACTAAGTTCCATAACCATTTTCGTGGTAAAATCCCATTTTTATTAAACCCTAGGTTTTTCATCTAAACCCATGATTTCTACCAGTTTTCATGTTAACATTTACATAATCTATGTATTAAGCTCACATTAATTAAAAATTAATTACCTCAAAAATCTAGGTCGAAATCCCCTTCTTAAAAGCTCTCCAATCGCCCAAGTGTGGAAGCAAATGTGATAAAAATGGCCTAAGTCCGTATTAAATGAACCCTCACTGCCCAGCGACTTTTGCACCTGAGGTGCCTTGGACGCATCTACGGTCTCGCACCTGCGGAAAATGCCTCGCAGGTGCGCTTCTCCCTTTCTTGGTCAGGCTCCGCTTCTGCGGATACAAAGGGCCGCATATGCAAGCCTTTCGCAGGTGCGCCCAACTTTCTACATCTGTGGTTCCTGGGCAGCCCTTGATTCCTCGCTTCTGCGGCTCGTGGATCGCACCTGCGGCTGGCCAAGCGCAGATGCGACTATAACAGATTTGGGGAGCTTCAGCTTCCAACTTGGTCCGAGCCTCGTCTGATCGACACTCAGGGCCCCCGGGGCCCCACCCGAACATACCCACAAGTCTGAAATCATAAAACGGACTCGCTCGAACTCTCGGAATGCCCAAAACAACATTAAAACTAAGAATCACACCCCAAAACCAATTGATTCAAACTTATAAACTTTAAGTTCTTCTATTCACTCAAATGCGCTGAAACGTACTTAGACTACTCAGATTGATACGAAATTTTGCGTGCAAGTCTTAAATGACATTACGAAACTATTTTCGGTCTCGGAATTCCGTTTGGACCTCGATAAAACCAAAACCTGCTCCAAACCAAACTTAAAAAACTTCAAAATTTCTTCAAGAACCAACTTTTGATATTAGGCGCCGAAACGCTCCGGGTCATCCAAAACCCGAATCGAGCATACACCCAAGTCCGAAATTATCATACGAACCTATTGGAACCGTCAAATTCTGATTTCGAGGTCGTTTACTAAAATGTTGACCGAAGTCAAACTTAGCCCTTTTGGCCAACTTAAGGAACCAATTATTCTGATTTCAACCCGAACCCTTCCAAATCTCAAACTAACCATCCCCGTGAGTCAAATAGTAAAAGCATATACGGGGAGTCTTATTTAGGGGAACGGGGTTCTAGAAAGCAAAACAACCGGTTGGGTCATTATATTCTCCACCTCTTAAACAAACGTTCGTCCTTGAACGGTCTAGAATCATACATGGAGTGTTGAACAAGTGAGGATATCTACTCCGCATGTCCTCCTCGGACTCCCAAGTCGCCTCCTCAATTGGTTGGCCTCTCCACTGGACCTTCACGCAGAAATCCTCTTGGATCTCAACTGGCGATCCCGCCTATCAACAATGGCAAGGCTCCTCTATAACCTAGACTTTCATCTAACTGAATTGTGCTGAAGTCTAACATTTGCGACAAGTCGGGATAATACCTCTGGATCATCGATACATGGAAAACCGGATGAACTCCCGATAGATTGGGAGGAGGCAAAGCAAGCTCATAAACAACCTCCTTGACTCGTCTCAACACCTCACATGGGCCAATAAACCTTGGGCTCAACTTGACTTCTTCCCAAACCTCATGATCCCCTTCATCGGCGAGACTTTCAAGAGAACCTTCTCGCCCACCATGAATAATAAGGCACGCGACTTCCAATCCGCGTAACTCTTCTGCTGGGATTGTGATGTGCGGAGTCACTCTTGAATCAACCTCATCTTCTCCACGGCATCCTTCACTAAATCAGTACCATACAACCTAGCCTCTCCGGGCTTAAACCACCCAATGGAAGAACGACATCGCCGACCATATAAAGCCTCGAATGGGGCCATCTCGATGCTGGACTGGTAACTGTTGTTGTAAGAAAACTCGGCCAAAGGCAAGAATCGATCCCGCTTCCCTCCAAAGTCAATCACACATGCTCTAAGAATGCCCTCCAATATCTGAACTTTCCGCTCTGACTGACCGTCGGTCTGCGGATGAAATGTTGTGTTGAGCTCTACGCAGGTCCCCAACTCACTCTGTACCGCCCTCTAGAAATGTAAAGTAAACTGAGGACCTCTATCTGAAATGATGGAAACGGGCACACCATGCAACCGATCTATCTCCTGGATATAAATCTGGGCCAATCTCTCTACACTGTATGTAGTCACATAGGGATAAAGTGTGCCGACTTGGCCAATCTGCCTACAATGACCCAAAATGCATCAAACTTCCGCAAAGTCCATGGTAACCTAACCACGAAGTCCATAGTGATGTGCTACCCCTTCCATTCAGGTATGGTCATCTGTTGGAGTAGGCCTCCTGGCCTCTGGTGCTCATACTTAACATGCTGGCAATTTAGGCACCCACATACTCAACTATATATTTTTTTCATCCGCCACCAAAAATAATGCTGCCTCAGGTCACGATACATCTTCGTAGCACCTAGATGAACGGAATACCAAGAACTGTGCGCATCCTCTAGAATCCTCTCCCTCAGGTCATCGACATTAGGAACACATAGGCGACCCTGGAGTCGTAGAACATCATCCTTTCCAATAGAAACCTCCTTGTCACTACCCTTTAGTACCGTCTCTTTGATAACCAACATGTGCGGATCGTCAAACTGTCGAGCCTTGATCTGCTCCAATAGTGAAGTATGGGCAACGACGCAAGCAAGAACTTGGCTAGGCTATGAATATCCAACCTCACAAGTCTGTTAGCCAAGACTGAATGTCCAAGGCTAGTGGCCTCTCCTCTGCTGAAATGAATGCCAAACTACCCCTTTATACTCTCTACCTTCCTGCTCAAGGCATCCGCGACTACATTCGCCTTGCCCGGATGATAAAGAATGGTGATTTCATAATCCTTCAGTAACTCAAGCCATCTACGCTGCCTCAAATTGAGATCCCTTTGCTTGAACAAATGCTTTAAACTGCGATGATCGGTGTAAACCTCACAAGACACCCTGAGATCTTAAGAGAATGAACAATCGTGGCCAACTCCAAATTGTACAAAGGATAATTCTTCTCATGGGGATTCACCTAACATGAAGTGCATAAGAAATAACTCGCCCCTCCTGCATCAATACACAACCCAAGCCAATGCGTGAAGCATAGCAATACACAGTATACATCCCTGAACCAAAAGGTAACACAAGGACTAGTGTTGTGGTCAGAGCTGTCTTGAGCTTCTGAAAGCTCACCTCAAAATCATCGGACCATCGAATAGGAGCACCCTTCTGAGTCAATCTAGTCAATGGTTCTGCAATGGATGAGAATCCCTCCACGAACCGGCGATAATAACTTGCTAACCCCAAGAAACTCCTGATCTCGGTCACCGAAGTAGGACGAGGCCAACTCTGAACTGCCTCAATCTTCTTGGGATCCACCTTAATATCCTCGCTTGATACCACATGCCCCAAGAATTCCACGGAATCAAGACAAAACTCACACTTGGAGAACTTAGCATATAGTTTATGTTCCCTCAAAGTCTTAAGCACCACTCTTAGATGTTGCTCATGCTTCTCCATGCTACGTGAGTAAATCAAAATGTCATCAATGAAGATAATAACGAAGGAATCAATATAAGGCCTGAACACCCTGTTTATCAAATCCATAAACGTCGTTGGGGCATTAGTCAAGCCGAAGGACATCACTGGAAACTCATAATGGCCATATCTAGTATGGAAGGCAGTCTTCGGAAAATCTGAGTCCCAAATATTCAACTGATGGTACCCTGATCTCAAGTCAATCTTAGAAAACACCCTAGCACCCTGCAATTGGTCAAACAAATCATCAATACGTGGTAATGGGTACTTGTTCTTAATGGTGACTTTGTTCAATCGGCAGTAATCAATACACATCTGCATAGTCCCATTCTTCTTCTTCATAAATAATATTGGTGCATCCCAAGGTGATACACTCGGCCTGACGAACCCCTTTGCTAGAAACTCCTCAAGTTGTTCCTTCAACTCCTTCAATTCTTTCGGAGAAATACGGTGGGATAGATGTAGGCTAAGTGCCTGGAGCCAAGTCAATACAGAAATCAATGTCACGATTTGATGGCATGCCTGGAAGGTCAGAAGGAAACACATCGGTGAACTACCGAACTACTGGCACTGAATTAATCATTGGAGACTCTATGGTAGTATCCCGAACATAGGCTAGATAAGCCAAGCAACCCTTCTCAACCATGTGTCGAGCCTTCATAAAATATATAACCCGACTAGATGTACTGACGGATGAACCCTTCCACTCCAACCTCGGCAACTCTGGCATTGCTATGGTAACAGTCTTGGCATGGCAATCAAGGATGGCATGATATGGATATAGCCAGACTATTCCCAAGATGACCTTAAAATCAGTCATATCCAGCAATAGAAGATCCACCCTAGTCTCATATCCACAGAATGTAACCACACAGGACCGATAGATCCAATCCGCAACAATAGGATCGCCCATAGGAGTGGACACATAAACAGGAGTACCCAAGGACTCGCAAGGAATATCCATAAAATGAGCAAACATGGATGACACATATGAATAGGTAGATCCTGGATCAAATAATACCGAAGCATCCCTACCGCAGATAGAGATAATACATGTGATCACGGCATCTGAGGCCACTGCATCTACTCTGGCCGAAAAAGCATAAAATCTGGCTGGAGCGCCACCTGGCTGGCCTCTACCTGCCTAACCTCCACCTATGGGATGGCCTCTACCCGCTTTCCCTCCGCCTCTGGGCGGCCGGACGGCTGGTGCGGCTGATGGAGCTGTAATCTTGGGTTGCTGACCATGCTGCACTGCCTTGCCTCGAAGCCTCTGGTAATACCTCCGCAGATGACTAAGATCCCCGCACTCAAAACAACCTCTCGGTGCGTTGACCTGCTGCTCTGACGTCTGGCCCTGATGGACTGAATACCCACCAGAAGAACCCTGAATAGCTTATGGGCGATATGAACTCTCTGGCATGGCACTGAAGTAAGCACTGGAATAACCTTGATGACCAGAGTACCCGCTGGAAGAACCCTGGATAGCTAGTGGATGGTAAGAACTCTCCGGCATAGCACTAAAATAGGGACTCGTTGGAGCACCTCGAGGAGGTGGTGCTGCTGAATATGGGGGCCTGTTGGGCTGGCCCCTCCCAAAATGACCTTTGTCCCCAGCTGGGGCACCTCTGAACTCTCCAAAAAAATGAGACCTCTTGTCCCACTGCTTCTGCTCTCTACCCCTCTGACGGTAACCCTCTATCCTGCGGTAAATCTCCACTACTAACTGATAGGGAGCCCCTATCTCCATCTCCCGAGCCATACTAGCCTGAATACCTGAGTGCAACCCTGCAACAGACCTCCGTACTAGCTCCGCCTCAGTAGGGAGTATCATAAGTGCATGGGGAGGCAGCTCGGAGAATCTCGCCTCATAATCGGTCACGGACATCTGACCCTGCTGAAGTTGCTCAAAATAAAACCATAGCTCTTACTTCTAAGAGGGTGGAAGATACTTGTCCAAGAATAGGCGTGTCAACTGTTCTCAAGTAATGGTAGGATAATCTGCTGGTCTACCAAGAAGAGAAGACTGCCACCACCAACGTGCGTTGCCCTCCAACTGAAAGGTAGTGAAATCTACCCCGTGAGACTCCAATATGTGCATGATGTGCAGTCTGCCCCTTCACCTGTCAATGAAGTCCTGAGGATCCTCATGTCGCTCACCCCAAAGACCGGGGGGTGAAGCCTAGTCCATCTGTCCAAAAGCTTTTGCGGCTCACCGGCCGCAGCTAATCTAGGCTCAGGTACAACTGCTGTTACATACTGGGCTCCGCCCACGGGAAGAGTGCCCGGGGTGTGATACACAACGGCTGCACACCCAGGAGCCTGAGCGGTATGGGTCTGTTCTCCCCCTCCCGCCTGAGATGTGGCCGGATCTGCTGGAAGTAAACTGGCCTGACTCATGGAATCCATGAACCGTAGCATACGACCCATGACCTCCTGGAAGATCGGTGATGTCATGAAGTCGGACAGGGCTGGCTCTGTTGCGGGCACCTCGCCCTGCTCCTCAACTATAGGATCCTCCACTGAATCCGTTGGAGATGCAACTGGGGCAACTCTGGGACGTTCTCGCCCCTACCTCAGGCCGGTGCCCTCCCTTGGGCTCTGCCTCGGCCTCTAGAAACTACGGGAGCATCTCCTCCCGGGTCAGGAATGTCTGTTGTGCGCGTTCTCACCATCTGTGTAAGAATAGAAGGAAGAAACTTAGTACACCATCAACTACACGATAGGAGATGAATAAAGAATAGTTTCCTAATATCCTATAGCCTCTCAGAGATAAGTGCGGACGTCTCCGCACCGATCAGCAAGACTCTATTAGACCTACCCATAACTTGTGAGACCTACGTGAACCTAGTGATCTGATACCATATTGTCACGACCCAATTCCATATCATGCCATGATGGCCGAGCACCGTTGCTGGACAAGCTGACAATGAATAACTCAATAACATTCCCATTTTAACAAATTTTCCAAAAGTGATTTTTCGTAAATTAAGATATTTGACGAGAGATTGATTTAAATTAATAAGTGAAGCAAGTAGAAATGCTTAGAACCATAATAACAAAACCCAAAAAAAAACTACAATTCTACTACATGCCAAGATCTAATGTCACAAGTATATGGGCAACTTAGTAGAATATATAAAAGATGTCTATCCTACTGTCTGAAAGGAGAATAGACATAAACAAAATAAGAGGGAGACTCCGGCATGTTACTGAACGGCTCGGAAGGGCAGCTCATCGCGAAATCCGAACCCAAATCAAGAATGCGCGCCGGGAGGATATCCAGATGCACCTACCTCAGATCCTGCAAAGTTAAGTGCAGAAGTGTAGCGTGAGTACATAAAACAATATGTACCCAGTAAGTATCCATTCTAACCTCGAAGAAGTAGTAATGAGGGGTCGACTCGACACTTACTAAGGCTAATAATAATAAGTCAAATCATAACTAAACATGGATTACAACAATTATACTAAACTCAACAACAAGAGACGATAAATATCATTTTCACAATTATTATTCCCAAGAGAAAACATGCATAAATATTGCTGAGCTCGTACTGTCACGACCCAAATTCCCCCAACCTTAGGGGTCGAGATGGCGCCCAACACCACACTCGCTAGGCAAGCCAATGTTAGAATTCGATTAACTACTTTGCACTTATTATCCATTTAGACATAATAAAATAATCTAAAGTAAACAGAATCCATTGGGTATCGGTAAATAATTTCCAAAGATAAATTAATAAGCAATTGAATAAAACAAACCATGAACTAATTAAATAAATAGATCTAGAACTACCCCTGAGTCTGGGCACAATTCACGAACTACTAAACAATACTATAAATACTTGGATGAAAGAAATAATGTAACTATTCTGAATATAATAAAGCAGCGTTTATGAAAATAGGAGAAGACTCTCAGGATCTGCGAACGCCGGCAGATATACCTCGTGTCTCCGAATAAATGAATAACCGCTCTAAATATCTCTACTGCTGACCGGTACCTGGATCTGCACAAAAGAGTGCAGAGTGTAGTATCAATACAACCGACCCCATGTACTGAGTAACTATTCAGCCTAACCTCCACGAAGTAGTGACGAGGCTACGGCGGGGCTTTAGCAATTTAACCTGTGACAATAATATATAAAGCAAGAAGGAAATTTAAACAAATAATTAAGTACTGCAACAACAATAAAATAACTTAGCCGCCTTTTCCAGGCCTCATCTATAACCAATTCTCAAATAATTTTCAAGTTTTCAAACTTTAACTTTAAATAAAAGTAGTGCCGAAAATATGAAGAATAGTAAAATAAACCTTTAAGCTTTTCAAATCTTTATTTTCATTGAAATTCAGTAAAAATATAAATGTCCTCCCTTATTGCTCCTTGCAACCCGGTCCCACCTGTCCACCCTTATTACTCATCCCTAAATATATCACCCTTATTACTCCTGTTGCGGCGTGCAACCCGATCCCACCTGTCCACCCTTATTACTCATCCCTAAATATATCACCCTTATTACTCCTGTTGCGGCGTGCAACCCGATCCCACCTGTCCACCCTTATCACTCCTTGTTGCGGTGTGCAACCCGCTCCCACCAGACATCTCATATCAATTTATTCATAAATTTCACAATTAGGCCAAGCCTTTCAAAATATTTTTGTCTCAACAATTATAAATAAGAAACTGTATTTTTCTCATAACTTCATCAATATCCTCTCAACCATGAAACTAACAGGAACATAACTATGCATATATGTATCTCGTAAAAATAATGTCAAACCGCTCAACCGTTTTGTACCACAAGGGAACCAGCTAAAACAACCACTACTCTTTCCAAAAATAACCACAACAAGATTTAACAACAAAATAACAAGGCCAAGTAGTCATAGAAGCAATAATGAACACAGAACAATTAAGACAAGAATCAATTAAGTTGGGAACGGGAAAGGGATCATGTTTAATAGGAAATTTGGTGGTGTATAGATACTCGTCACCTCACCTATACACCACACACATGAATTTCACATAGCAAACAAATGGGGATTCCTATTCCCTCAAGTCAAAGTTAGACCAAACACTTACCTCAATTTTGTAGGTCACTCACTGCTCAATTACTGCTTTTCCTTTAGAATCTTGCTCTAACTTGCTCGAATCTAATCATGATTAACTCAATCTCATCAATTTATGTTAAAGGAACTAACTTTATTGAAAAATATGACTTTTACTAAGTTTTCTAAAAAAATGAAAACACGCCCCGGGCCCGCTTGGTCTAAACTCGGGGTTCGGACCAAATTACGTTTACCCATTCACCCACGAACCCAAATATACTATTAGTTTCGAAATCCAACCTCAATATGATATAAAAGTTCGATTTTTACAAAATTCCCTAATTCTACTCAAACCCTCAATTTTTACCATGAAAATTCTTAGTTTTCGCTTTAAAAGTGATGAAAAACAGTAAGGAATTAAAAGAACAAAGTTTAGAATTGATTACCTATGACTTGAGGATGATAATTGTTGAAGAAAATCGCTCTTAGGGCTGAAAACCTCGAAAATATGGTGAAGAAGAAGATCTGCCCGTTTTTAAAAGAGTATTTATATTAGCAGGGCAGCAGACCTATGTGTTCGCATTCAAAAGCATGCGTTCGTATAGGGTAAGGGAAACTGGGCAGTGCGTTCGCATGGGGAGGGGTGCGATTGCATAGAGTACTGGCCTCCCCTCCCCTCCCCCAGGCATGTTTTAATGATACGCGTTCGACAGTAGGGAGTGCGTTCTCACAGCTTGCCCAGACGAAGCTTCACGATCGCACACTAAATACTGCGTTCGCACAATACACCAAAGGACCCCCACTGAGACTACACTATGCGATCGCGGACATGGCTATGCGATTGCATAGTACACGGGCCTGGACACCACAAAACAGACTACATCAGCATTTATACATGATCAAAACCTCTCGTGGCCTATCCGAAACTCATCCGAGCCCTCGGGGCTCTAAACAAGACATGAACGTAAGTCTAAAAAAATCATACGGACTTGCTCGTGCGATCAAATCATGAAAATAACATGTAAAACTATGAATTAAACCTTAAAACTCATCATTTTCATCAAGAACACTTAAATTTCATAACTTTTCCACCGGATGTCCGAATCACGTCAAATAAACTTCATTTTTCACCAAATTTCACAGTTAACCTTTAAATATCATAATGAATTTGTATCGGGCTCCAGAACCAAAATACGGGCCCGATACCAATTACTTTAAACATTATTTCTTTTCTCCAATTCATAAATATTTCAGCAAAATAATTTCTTTCAAAAATTGATTTCTAAGGCTTGGGACCTCGGAATTCATTTCTGGGCAAACGCCCAAGTCCCATATTTTACTGCGGACCTCCCGGGATCGTCGAAACACGGATCCGGGTCCATTTACTCAAATGTTGACCAAAGTCAGCTTTTATCAAATTTAAATTCTAGAAATCACTATTTCTCATTTTTTTCACATAAAAGCTTTTCGGTTTCACGTCCGGACTGCGCGCGCAAATTGAGGTATTTAAAATTAGTCTTTTATGGCTATTAAGCATAGAGCGGAGTCTAAATTCATAAAATGACCCCTTGGGTCATCACAATCTCCACCTCTAAAATAATCGTTCGTCCTCGAACGGACATAGAAAATTACCTGAATTGGAAAACAATTGTGGATATCTACTCTGCATGTCCGACTCGGACTCCCAAGTAGCTTCCTCAACGGGATGCCTCTCCACTGCACTCCAACTGAAGGATAACTCTTAGATCTCAACTGACGAACTTGCCGGTCTAAAATGGCTACCGGCTCCTCTTCATAAGTCAAGTCTTTGTCCAATTTGATAGAACTGAAATCTAACACGTGGGACAGGTCACCATGATATTTCTGGAGCATAGACACGTGGAATACAGGATGAACTGAGGATAACCCTGGAGGCAATGCAAGTCTATAAGCTACCTCCCCCACTCTATCAAGAATCTCAAATGGCCCGATATACCTAGGGCTCAACTTATCCTTATTCCCAAATCTCATAACACCCTTCATGGGAGACACATGAAGCAATACTCTCTCTCTAACCATGAATGCCACATCACAAACCTTACGATCGGCATAACTCTTTTTCCTAGACTGAGCTGCACGAAGTCTCTCTTGAATAATCTTGACCTTATCTAAGGCCTCCTGAACTAAGTCTGTACCCAACAACCGAGCCTCTCCCGGCTCAAACCATCCAACTAGCGATCTGCACCGTCTACCATATAACGCCTCATAAGGAGCCATATGAATGCTCGACTGATAACTATTATTATAAGAAAACTCTGCTAACGGCAAGAACTGATCCCACGAACCTCTAAAGTCAATAACACAAGCGCGGAGCATATCCTCCAATATCTGAATGGTACGCTCGGACTGCCCATCAGTCTGAGGGTGAAATGTTGTACTCAACTCCACTCGGGTACCCAACTCACGCTGAACTGCCCTCCAAAAGTGTGAAGTGAACTGCGTACTCCGATCAGAAATGATAGACACGGGCACACCATGAAGGCGAACAATATCCCGGATATATAACTCAGCCAACCGCTCTGAAGTATAAATACTTGCCACAGGAATGAAATATGCTGATTTAGTCAGCCTATCTACAATAACCCATACTGCGTCAAATTTCCTCTGAGTCCGTGGGAGCCCAACAACAAAGTCCATAGTGATACGCTCCCACTTCCACTCAGGAATCTCCATCTACTGAAGCAAACCACCAGGTTTCTGATGCTCATACTTTACCTGCTGACAATTTAAGCAACGAGCCACATATGCAACAATGTCCCTCTTCATTCTTCTCCACCAATAATGCTACCTCAAGTCTTGGTACATTTTGGTTGCACCTGGATGAATCGAATACTTGGAAATCTGAGCCTCCTCAAGGATCAAATCACGAAGTCCATCAACATTAGGCATACATAAACGACCATGCATCCTCAAAACACCATCATCTCCAACTGTAACCTTCTTAGCATCACCATGCCGAACCATTTACCTAAGGACCGCCAAATGTGGGTCATCATCCTGCCCGCTCCCGGATACGGTCAATTAGAAAAGATCGGGGGACTGTACAAGCTAGAACACTGCTGGATGAAATATCCAACCTCACCAACTGATTAGCCAATGTCTGAATGTCTGAAGCCAACAGTCTCTCACCAACTGGAATATACGCAAGGCTTCCCATACTCACCGCCTTTCTACTCAATGCATCGGCCACCACATTGGCCTTCCCTGGGTGATACAATATGGTGACATCATAATCTTTTAGTAACTCTAACCATCTCTGCTACCCCTAATTTAGATCTTTCTGCTTGAAGAAGTACTGGAGACTATGATGGTCAGTAAAAACCTCACACGCCACGCCATAAAGATACTGCCTCCAAATTTTCAATGCATGAACAATGCCTGCCAACTCTAAGTCATGACGGGATACTTCTTCTCATGGACCTTCAGCTGTCGAGATGCATATGCAATAACCCTGCCATCCTGCATCAACATTGCTCCAAAGGCCAACTCGGGAAGCATCACAATACACCGTGAAAGAACCCGAATCTGATGGTAACACCATCACGGGTGCTGAAGTCAAGGATATCTTGAGCTTCTGAAAGCTCGCCTCACACTCATTTTACCATTTAAATGGGGCACCTTTCTGAGTCAATTTAGTCATTGGGGATGCTATGAACGAGAACCCCTCCACAAAATGACGGTAGTAACCCGCCAAGCCGAAAAAACTTCTAATCTCCGTAGTTGTAGTGGGTCTAGGACAATCCCTGACTTCCTCTATCTTCTTAGGATAAACCTGAATACCCTCAGCTGATACAATATGACCCAAAAAGGCTACTGAATCTAACTAGAACTCACATTTAGAAAACTTGGCATACAATTGATTATCTCTCAAAGTCTGGAGTGCTATACGGAGGTGCTGCTCATGCTCTTCCCGATTGCAAGAGTATATAAGAATGTCATCAATGAACACGATCACGAAAGAGTCTAGATGGGGATTGAAAACCCGATTCATCAAATCCATAAAGGTTGTTGGAGCATTAGTCAGCCCAAAAGACATAGCCAAAAATTCATAATGCCCATACCTCGTCCGAAAGGCTGTCTTAGGAATATCGGACGCCCTAATCTTCAGTTGATGATAGCCTGACCTCAAATCAATTTTCGAAAATACTCTAGCACCCTGAAGCTGATTAAATAGGTCATCAATTCTCGGCAATGAATATTTATTGTTTATAGTAACTTTATTTAGCTACCGGTAATCCATACACATTCTCATCGACCCATCTTTTTTCTTTACAAACAAAACCGTTGCACCCCAAGGTGAGAAACTAGGTCGTATGAAACCCTTATCTAGCAAGTCCCGCAACTGTTCTTTTAATTCTTTCAATTCTGGTGGGGCCATCCGGTATGGAGGAATAGAAATGGGCTGAGTCCCCGGAGCCACATCAATACAGAAATCAATATCCTTGTCGGGTGGCATACCCGGCAGATCTGCAGGGAATACCTCAGGAAACTCACGCACGATAGGAACTGAATCTATAGAAGAAACCTCAGCATCGGAATCATGAATATGAGCCAAATAAGCCAAACACCCTTTCTCCACCATGCGGCGAGCCTTGTCATATGAAATCACCCGGCTGGGAGAATGACCAGGAGTCCCTTTCCATTCTAATCGAGGCAACCCCGGCAACGCTAAAGTAATTGTCTTGGCATGACAGTCTAAGATGGCATAATAGGGCGGCAACCAATCCATGCCCAATATAACATCAAAATCAACCATGTCTAGAAGTAAAAGATCCACACTAGTTTCAAGACTTTCTATGACTACCACGCACGAATGGTATACTCGATCTACCATGATAGCATCACCCACCGGTGTAGACACATAAACAGGAACACTCAAGGGATTATGGGGCACATTCAAATACGAGGAAAAATAGGATGAAACATGAGTCAGTAGACCCCGGATCAAACAAAACTGAAGCAGCTCTATCACAAACTGAGATGGTACCTGTAATAACAGCGTCAGAGGACTCTGCCTCAGGTCTGGCTGGAAATACATATAGTCGGGGCTGGGCCCCGCCACCCTGAACCACACGTCTGGGAGGACCTCCACCTCTAGCAGGCTGACCTCCACCTCTAGCTATTTTTCCTCCACCTCTAACATTCTGGCCTCTACCTATAACTACCTGACCCCTACCCCTTGCTGGCTGGGCAGGTGGTGCTGCAGCTGGTGCCGAAACTATGGCACGAGAACCCTAGTACTGATGATGATTACTCAGAAACCTCGGACAAGCTCTCCGAATATGCCCATATTCACCACACTCAAAACACCCCTCCTGATATGAGGACTGACCCTGACGAACCGGATGACCACGATAATAAGACTGCATAGGAGGTGCTCTAATAGGAGCTAAAGGAGCACTGTAGACTGGCTGAGCAGAAGGAGGCACATAAGAACCACAACCCCCTGAAGTACCATGTGAAACCTGTAGTGCTGAATGGAAAGGCCTGGAAGAATGGCCTTTGCTAAATGAAGTCCCGCCTCCAGATGAGGCACCACTGAGGCGAGGTCTCTTGTCTGACCCCTGACCTCCCATCCCAAGAACTGACTCAACCCTCCTAGCTATATTAGTTGCATCCTGAAGAGAAATCTCGGTCCCTGTCTCCTTGGCCATCTCAAACCTGATGGGCTGAGCAAGGCCATCAATAAACCGTCTAACCCTCTCCCTCTCTATGGGAAATAAAAGAATGGCATGTATAGCCAAATCCATGAAACGAGTCTCATACTGGGTCACTATCATGTTGCCCTGCTGAAGTCCCTCAAACTGACGACGCTTATCCTCTCGAGTAGTAACAGGTAAGAACTTCTCCAAAAAGAGATGAGAGAATTGATCCCAAGTCAGAGCAGGTGCTCCAACTGGTCTAGTCAACATAAAGTCCCTCCACCATTTCTTGGCGGAACCAATCATCTGAAAAGCAGAAAAATTGACCCCATTGGTCTCCAAAATACCCATATTTTGCAACACCTCATGACAACTATCCAGATACTCCTGAGGATCCTCTAAAGTAACACCACTGAAGTGAACAGGAAATAACTTAATGAACATGTCCAACCTCTATAAAGCACTGGTAGACATAGATGCCCCATTAACGGGCGGCACTGCTGCAACTGGCTGAATTACCCCAACGGGATATGCTATTGGGTCTGAACCTAAGGAGTAGTCTGGACTGGAGTGTGGGTAGCAGGAGTCTGGACCCATCCTCCAACCTGAGATACGACTGTTGCAACAAGGAATGTGTATGTCTGGGCCACACTATCCATCAAGCCCACTAAACGGACCAAAGCATAAAGAACCGGGGTAGCAATAAACCCCTCGGGGACCTGAGTTGGTCCCGTTGGAACAGTCTAAGTTGGAACCCCCTCATTGATCTCAATCTAGGGTTCCGCAGCTGGGGCCGCTGCCTGGGCAATGAGATGAGTTCTGCCCCTGCCTCAGCCTCTGGCGTGGCCTCGGCCTCTGCCCCTAGTAGGAGCTGCTGTTGCTGGAGGACCGGACTGCTGGTCAGCGGAAGATGAAGCACGTGTTCTCGCCATCTGCGAGAGAATAGAAGAATCTAATCAGTATTTGGGATACAAGAATTGCACGATAGAGTATAAATAAAAATGGAGTTGTTTCCTAACTCAATAGCCTCCGAAAGATAAGTACAGACGTCTTCGTACTGATCCTTCAGACTCTACTAAGCTTGTTCGTGAATTGTGAGACCTAATCAACCTAGTGCTCTGATACCATTTTGTCACGACCCAAATTCCCCCAACCTTAGGGGTCGTGATGGCGCCTAACACCACACTTGCTAGGAAAGCCAATGGTTAGAATTCGATTAACTACTTTGAATTTATTATCCATTTAGACATAATAAAATAATCTAAAGTAAACTGAATCCATTGGGTATCGATAAATAATTTCCAAAGATAAATTAATAAACAATTGAATAAAATGAACCATGAACTAATTATATAAATAGATCTAGAACTACCCCAGAGTCTGGTGTCACAATTCACGAACTACTAAAGAATACTATAAATACTTGGATGAAAGAAATAATGTAACTATTCTGAATATAATAAAACAGTGGTTATGAAAATAAGAGAAGATTCTCGGGATCTGCGAACGCCGGCAGATATACCTCGTGTCTCCGAATAAATGAATAGCCGCTCTAAATATCTCTACTGTTGGCCGGTACCTGAATCTGCACAAAAGAGTGCAGAGTGTAGTATCAGTACAACCGACCCCATGTACCGAGTAAATGCCGACCCTAACCTCGACGAAGTAGTGACGAGGCTACGGTGGGGCTTTAGCAATTTAACCTGTGACAATAATATATAAAGCAAGAAGGAAATCTAAACAAATAACTAAGTACTGCAACAATAATAAAATAACTCAGCCGCCTTTTTCAGGCCTCATCTATAACCAATTCTCAAATAATTTTCAAGTTTTCAAACTTTAACTTTAAATAAAAGTAGTGCCGAAAATATGAAGAATAGTAAAATAAACCTTTAAGCTTTTCAAATCTTTATTTTCTTTGAAATTCAGTAAAAATATTAATGTCCTCCCTTATTGCTCCTTGTTGCTGCTTGTAACCCGCTCCCACCTATCCTCCCTTATTACTCCTCCCTAAATATATCACTCTTATTACTCTTGTTGCGGTGTGCAACCCGATCCCACCTGTCCACCCTTATCACTCCTTATTACGGCGTGCAACTCGCTCCCACCAGACATCTCATATCAATTTATTCATAAATTTCACAGTTTAGGCCAAGCCTTTCACAATATTTTTGTCTCAACAATTATAAATAAGAAACTGTATTTTTCTCATAACTTCATCAATATCCTCTCAACCATGAAACCAACAGGAACATAACTATGCATATATGTATCTCGTAAAAACAATGCCAAACCGCTCAACCGTTTTGTACCACAAGGGAACCAGCTAAAACAACCAATACTCTTTCCAAAAATAACCACACAATATTTAACAACAAAACAACAAGGTCAAGTAGTCATAGAAGCAATAATGAACATAGAACAATTAGACAAGAATCAATTAAGTTGGGAACGGGAAAGGGATCATGTTTAACAGGCAATTTGGTGGTGCATAGATACTCGTTACCTCACTTATACACCACACACATGCATTTCACATAGCAAACAAGTGGGGATTCCTATTCCCTCAAGTCAAAGTTAGACTAAACACTTACCTCAATTTCGTAGGCCACTCAGTGCTCAATTACTGTTTTTCCTTTAGAATCTTGCTCTAACTTGCCCGAATCTAATCATAATTAACTCAATATCATCAATTTATTCTAAAGGAACTAACTTTATTGAAAAATATGACTTTTCCTTAGTTTTCTAAAAAACAAGTGAAAACCCGACCCTGGGCCCGCTTGGTCTAAACTCGGGGTTCGGACCAAATTATGTTTACCCATTCACACACGAACCCAAATATACTATTTAGTTTCAAAATCCAACCTCAATTTGATATAAAAGTTCAATCTTTACAAAATTCCTTAATTCTACCTAAACATTCAATTTTTACCATGAAAACTCTTAGTTTTTGCTTTAAAAGTGATGAAAACAGTAAGGAATTGAAAGAACAAAGTTGAGAATTGATTATCTATGACTTGGGGATGATAATTTTTGAAGAAAATCGCTCTTAGGGCTGTAAACCTCAAAAATATGGTGAAGAAGAAGGTCTGCCCGTTTTTAAAAGAGTATTTATATTAGTTGGGAAACAGACCTATGTGTTCGCACTCAAAAGCATGTGTTCGCATAGGGTAAGGTAAACTGGAAGTTCATTCACGTGGGGAGGGGTGCGATCGCATAGAGTACTGGCTTTCCCTCCCCCAAGCATGTTTTAATGATACGCGTTCGCACAGTAGGGAGTGCGTTCGCACAGCTTTTCCAGACGAAGCTTCGCGATCGCACACTAAATGTTGCGTTCTCACAATACACCAAAGGACCCCCACTGAGACTACACTATGCGATAGCGGACATGGCTATGCGATCGCATAGTACACAGGCCTGGGCACCAGAAAACAGACTACAGCAGCACTTATACATGATCAAAACCTCTCGTGGACTATCTGAAACTCACCCGAGCCCTCGGGGCTCTAAACAAAACATGCATGCAAGTCTAAAAATATCATACACACTTGCTCGTGCGATCAAATCATGAAAATAACAAGTAAAACTATGAATTAAACCTCAAAACTCATCATTTTCATCAAGAACACTTAAAGTTCATAACTTTTCCACCGGATGTCCGAATCACGTCAAATAAACTCCATTTTTCACCAAATTTCACAGTTAACCTTTAAATATCATAACGAATATGCACCGGGCTCCAGAACCAAAATACGGGCCCGATACCAATAATTTTATACACTATTTCTTTTCTCCAATTCATAAACATTTCAGCAAAATAATTTCTTTCAAAAATTGATTTCTAAGGCTAGGGACCTCGGAATTCATTTTCGGGCATACGCCCGAGTCCCATATTTTACTGCTCCCAGGATCGTCGGAACACGGATCCGGGTCCATTTACTCAAATGTTGACCAAAGTCAACTTTTATCAAATTTAAATTCTAGAAATCACTATTTCTCATTTTTTCCACATAAAAGCTTTCCGGTTTCACGCCCGGACTACGCACGCAAATTGAGGTATTTAAAATTAGTCTTGTTATGGATATTAAGCATAGAGCCGAGTCTAAATTCATAAAATAACCCATTGGGTCATCACACGTACGGTCCGAACCAACACAATAATATTTAAATGTGCATTATCGAGGGTCGAACGGCGCGAACCATAGATTCATCTATTTAACATGCTGAGGCGCTCGGCCCGCTCTACAATAGAAAACACTTAAGTAACAAAAGTTTTCAATAACAGTCAAGTGTTCTGTTCGTAACCTCAAATGAGTGAAATATCCTTTTGGAATCCTTTTACAATTTATGGAATTATGATTTAAGCACTTTAATTGACAAGTAAAGGCGCAATTATTTCAAGTATAGCATGATAGGGGTCCTAGACTACCCATACTTTAGCATGAATAGTAGCTACGCACGGACTCTCGCCACTTCGTACGTACGTATCTCCCCACAAATAGTCACATATATTAATTAATTCGCCTATGGGGAGAATTCCCTCTTACTAGGTTAGAAGAGACTTATCTCGTCTCAAAGCCCACTTTCCGATTCAAGAACGTGCTCAAACCTCCAAATTTGGTGCCAAACGACTCGCTTATGCGGCTCGTGGATCGCACCTGCGAGTCTGCACCTGCGCCTGGCCAAGCGCATGTACGATTATGACATATCTGGGGAGCTTCAGTTGTTGCTTCAGCTCCCAACTTGGTCCGAGCCTCGTTCGATCGACACTCGGAGCCCTCGGGGCCCCGCCCGAACATACCCACAAGTCTAGAATCATAAAACGGACTCTCTCGAACTCTCGGAATGTTCGAAACAACATTAAAACTAAGAATCATACCCCAAAACCAATTGATTCAAACTTATGAAGTTCAAATTCTTCTATTCGCTCAAATGCGTCGAAACGTACTTAGACTACTCGGATTGATACCAAATTTTGCGTGGTCTTAAATGACATTACAGGACTATTCCCGATCTCGGAATTTCATTTGGACCTCGATAACTCCAAAACCCGCTTCAAACCAAACTTAAAGAACTTCAAAATTTCTTCAAGAACCAACTTTTGATATTAGGCGCTGAAACGTTCCCGGGCCATCCAAAACCCCAAACCAAGCATACGCCCAAGTCCGAAATCATCATACGAACCTATTGAAACCGTCAAATCTCGATTCTGAGATCGTTTATTCAAAATGTTGAGTGAAGTCAAACTTAGCCCTTTTGGCCAATTTAAGGAACCTATTGTTCCGATTTCAACCCGAACCCTTCCAAATCTCAAACTAACCATCCCCACGAGTCATAAAACATCAAAAAAAAAACAAGGAATCTTATTTAGGGGAACGGGGTTCGAGAAAGTATAACGACCGGTCAGATCGTTACACCAGACCTCACGGTGTGGGATAACATTGGGTATGTTGTTGTTGTTGTTTTCAGTGCCATCACTGGCCTTTACAAACACAAAAATTAATTTTCCTTCTACTAGCGTAACTATCATTATTTATGTATACATTTTAATTTTGAAAAATATATTAAATATTTTAAACATAACAAAGAAGCATTTACTTTAGTATACTCTCAGTGGAATACATATGAAAATTAACAAACGAAAAAACTTTACAAAATAGAATCGTTTCTTGCACGGTTATATTGTTTCAGCATTGATTTGGTTTTGCCCTACTAACGATGGATCTTCTTAACAAGACGAAAATTTAAGAGTAATCTGCAAAATATATATAATAGGTTAATATGATCTTGCAGTTCCGGTCTAAATAGAGGGTGAAATTTCCAGTTGACTCATCTTTCCTTTATTTCAAGTTGTTCATTAAAACAAGCAACTTGGTTTTGGCGAAGGAGATAGAGAAAGTTCTCGTACCATTGAAGGTGCTCCTCTTGATGACACAAAACTTCGGAAGTAGATCGAAAATAAAAGAACGCCATAAGAAGATAGGAATAAAGGAAATAAGAATCAAGAGTTGACGGTGACCCTGATTCTTTTTAACTTATGTTAGTATGACTTAATTCCATTTTTTATTTTTAATTTACTTAAAATAAGCCTCCTATTAGACCTTATATTGTGTTCTATGGTTAACTTAATTACATCAGGTATAAATATTCGGTGCGGCTAAGTTTTTATCACATAAACTTTATAACTTATAAGAATCGATGATTTAACCTTTTGTGTATAAGCTAGAACTCTATACACTAAATTATCCAGCGACATACGAAAGATAAAGTCAAGAGGATCCAACATTTAAATTATATATACATAAAAATTTTGACTTTATATATCTATTTAGTGTAATTTACTGATGAAAGGAATTTGGATGAACCTGTTTTGCCCTAGCTCCGCCCGTTAATTAGAGATGGGGTTTATCTAGTCCAGTAAATAAGCTGAGTGTGGAAATTTTTTTTAAATATCCTGAACTTTTTGTATTAAAAATTCTTTGAATTTCGGGGTGAAAATTTAATTAGCTACACAGTGGTTTTATAAAGTTTTATACAAAATTCTTAGATGGTTGACTATAGTATTTGCTTTTTGGTCCAAAATAATTGTTTTGGTTAGATGAGAAAGAAAATTTAGGAATAAAGATGAAGAAGATAAACCCTGGCTCAAAGAAGGAAAGGATACAAGAAATATACGTTAAAAAAATGAACAGCAAAAAAAGACAGCGCCGTTGCCGGGGATCGAACCCGGGTCACCCGCGTGACAGGCGGGAATACTCACCACTATACTACAACGACCTTGTTGGCAATGTAGCATATTTAATTATATTTAACGTGTTCAGCTATGCCTAACTCTTTGTATTCATCCCACTATATTAACACTTATATTTCATTTGGGAAATTTTCATAATTCCTTATGGATTTATAAAATATTTCATAATCTACAGCTAATAATAGAATAACATATTGTACAACAAATATATAAGAATATACTTTACAAATACGCTAGATTTCCTATTAAAGGGGAAACATATCCCATAATTAGCTCCTAAAAATTCTCCATTTTATTAGTTATTGATGACAACTACAACAATATCTCCATAACCACGTTGATACATAAAAAAAATCTCATGTTTCTCTATCTATGCGAAAATTAATCAATGAAATTAATAAGACCCAAAAGTTTATTGGATACTTTGAAGGAAATATATATATATATAGATAGATAGTGTATAGTATATTTGTTAATAATATTTTTTTTCCATTTCAATGTTTGTATACTATATATTAATATACTGTATATTATATAATATATAATATACAATAATACATTGTATAAAAACTTGGGGAAGTAAATACATTTTGCTGATGGAAAAATAAAGAAGAAGCAAACTTGGAAAAACAAATATAATGTATATATTTTTAAATGTATATTACAAAATGTATATATTATTAAAATATACAATGACACAATATACAGTATACACAATATAAAATAATACATTGTCAATTAAATTTAGGGAAAGCAAACACTTTCCGCTGCAAATTTTCCAAGCCTTTAGTGATTTTTGGATGGTTAACGGGTGTTCTAAGGGAGAAAAAAAACTTCTATAATTTAAAACTGAAAGGGCATGTTTCTTTTGAGAGTGAATATGCTTTGATTGTATTAATAATTAATACACGGTTGGTTGAGACATTATAGAAGTTTAAAAAATTAGATAATGTGTAACTGACCACTTAACAAATTATTTGTAGCATTATCCCACGTTTAGGGGAGAAATTTTAGGAGTTTATGAACTTAGTAATCTAATTAAAATTTTAAAAAGTTGTAATAAATTGTATTTGTGAAATTTTCTAAAAATGGTTGTAACTTTTATAAATAAGTGTTAAAGAAGTTGTATTCCGTGTAAATTCCTCATTTTATTTCGATGCGTATTTTTCTTTCCTTGCTTTTGGAGCTATATTAGTATAGTTGATTAAAAGTGGCTCATAAAGTATTAAGAGTTTCAAAATACTTTTAAGCGTCAACTATAATTTTATAAACTAATATTTGTAGAACTAATAATAAGCAGTAGGATAATTTGTTAAAAATTACTATCTTCGTGGCTGTTGTTTAATGCTATGGGGCCTTTGTTATAAATAATATTTTATTTATGTTGAGATATTAGGGTTTGTTACTTGGTGCCTAAGTCATTTTCCCTCTATTATCTATTCCATTGTAATTTATCACAATCAATAAGAATTATTTCTCCCTACTTTTATCTGCAATTCTTTCTTTCTTCTCTTATTGTTTATAACACGTTATCAGCACGAGACTCTAATCAATTAAGTAGAAACTTTGGGATTGAGCATAATGATTGTCAATTGTTCTATGAACTTCCTTCATGATTAAATTCTGGATTTAAGGTAAGTATTTTACTTTATTTTTCTAATTTAAATTCTTAAAATTCTATATTTGATTTTAAATACAAGCAAAGACAATAAACTTTGATTATAACTCTAATAGAGTTTGCAAGAAATTATAACCATCCGAAGTGGTAAAATTTATATGTGTTGTCATGATCAAATTCATATATGATTGTGGGCAAAGAAGTGAAAACTTGTCCCATTGAATTTGCTTCATTTTTAATTCCCTTAGGAGAATGTGATAGGAATATGTGATAAGTCTGAAAGAAGACAAAATTACTACCATGAAGGTATCAATAGATGTAGACGTGGCAATAGACGAAATTATAATCGTCATCATTGTGATAATGAGAAAAATAAAGATTCTCAAAATAATCCTTCACTATGTGAAAGTAATATTTGTCATCGATTTTACATGAGATTTGGTAAGCACATATAGATGATTATGATCCATTCATGATGTGAATGTGATAACGTGTGTTTTGTGAATACATATTTATTCTTGGAAGAATATGAACGTGCTAGTGGTAGTGATTATACCACACTCACATCTAGAAGAAGGCTTGAGATACAATAAGAAAATAATGTCATTATTATGACGTGAATGGTCATTGGTCACATACCTATTGTACGCAAAAATATTTTGACAATGTTATTATTAAAAGACAACGGTAATGCAAGAGACAGATCTTGCGCATAATTTTGACCACGATCATAATGGTATAACTTTCTCTTTGAAAGAGATATTCACCATATGGATGTTGAAGAATATGTGGTAGTACCAAATTAATTGAGAACTCTGGAAGAGCCAATTATTACTATTTTGGAGGAATAAAATTGATTATCATTTCAATTTATTGTGTTGTAATAAGTCTCAAAGAAACTTATTGAGTTTCTAAAGTATTCGCGAAAGCAGTTGGTTATATTGAGACTATAAATAAAGGAAAGATTTAATATCTTCTATTACTACAACTTGTAGTGCGGTATTATGTATGTGAAAAGCTAGCCGCTTTATTATCCAGTTTGTACTACACAAATAAAAGAATACCATAATAAAGTGGATGTTTATTGATATAAAAACCCATATCATAATAAACTTGGAGTTTATTGATAATTGCACACGTCATGGTGTAAACCTGAACTTTATCAATATTGATAATTTATTTAATTAGCGTAATTGGTTTAGCCATATCAATTTAAGTATGATGTGCAAAAATGAAAGAGAATTCACATGGGTAAATATTAAAGAACTAGAAAGTTCTTTACGAATTCTCTTATGTTGCTTGTTCTCATTAATTAAAAAACCAACTAAAAATTGGGATTGGATCCCATGAAGCTGGAAATATCAAAGGTGAATCTAGGCTCATTCACCTGCCATGTATACTACATAAGATGCATCTTTTAATTTAGAGCATAATTTTCAATTTTCTATTCAAGACAATTCATCTTGATAAGTTGGTTACATCACAACTGGTTTAGCAAAGTGATTTATTTACTGTATCCACTTAATAGCTAAACTATTGCTTATGAGAACAAAGTTATCTATATCAGTTTGATATATGTAATACATGAAAGTATATTACATTCTCCCCTCACAACTGGTTCAGGATCAGGAACCAAATAATTTCACCTTATTATTATTGATGTGCGGTGTATATTTTGATTAACATCATAACGCACAAAGATGAGTGCCAAAAGTTGAGGAAGCAAGTTAGTTTTTCTAACATGAGGGGGAGAGATGATAAACATTTTAGAAAAGGTTACGTGGAACGAATTATCAATTCTCTATAAGCATGATAATGTGATAACTAGGATTTTCAAGGTGCAACATATTCATTGAAGTTAATACGGATGATTTATTAATCAAATCTCTGGTGACGTCAACCTTCAAGAAGCTAGTTCACAAGATTATAATACGAAAGCTCAAGGATTATCAGGGAGAGTTAATACGCGTTGTACTCTTTTTTCCTTACAAGGTTTTGTCTTACTGGGTTTTCCTTGCAAGGTTTTAACGAGGCAACCAAAAGGCGTATTGTTAGATACGTGTACTCTTTTCCTTTTCTAGAATTATTTCGCATTGGGTTTTATTTTAGTTAAAGTTTTAACGAGGCACATTATCTGTTGAATAGACATTCAAGGGGGAGTGTTATAAATAATATTTTATTTATGGTGAATGTCTATATTCTAGAGAGATTTTAGGGTTTGTTACTTGGTGGCTACGTCACTTTTCCCCTATAAATAGAGAGGTTCTATTCGATTGTAATTGATCACAATCAATAAGAATTCTCTCTCCCTACTTTTCTCTGCAATTCTCTTTTTCTTCTTTTATTGTTTTATAGCAACCTTAAAAAAAATTCGCTTATTGGAGTTAAGCTTACTGCTTTTATAGGATGAAAATCTTACAAAAATATCTCAAATAAGTCCCAATTTACCAAACTCTAACCATTAATCAAAGAACTTTGGTATTTAAAATATTGATTGCATTAGTGTAAACATGATTAGTGTTCAAGATTACAAGGTAGACTTCTTGGTATTTGAATAAAATTATCCATAAGTAATGTGTTTCTAGCCTTCTAAGATAATTAATTATTAAGGGTAAAAAAGGTAAAATATAATATATTTTGTCTTGAACTTTTAAAATGATAAAAAATTTGAGATAAATATTTTTAATAACCATGATACATATTATGAGACGGAGGGAGTACTTATAAATGGATATAGCTGATAGTTTCCCTAATTATATATTCTCTCGGGTTCAAAATAAGTGATTTTTTGGCTTTTTTTTTTGTGGTCTAAAATAAGTGATTTTTTGAGATTTCAGGAATGAATTAATTATTTTTTTCCTACATTACCCTTGGAGTAAATAGTGTTGCAGTATGTGTTATGATTGTTTATGTAAAGAAATAGTAAAAACTAATATGACCAATTTCATTACTAATTAATATTAAAAATAAATTTCTTAATTTACGTAAAAATAACTAACAAATCACTTGTTGTAGACCGAAGCGAATAGCGTGAAATAAGAAATGCATTAATTTCATTAAACTTGTGTTTCATTTTACTTTTGACCGGGAGGGAAGGTAGTTAAATGCAATCAATACTTGAGTTGATTATATTAAATCAATCTCTCATTCTCATGGAATATTTAATTTATTTATGTACCACAGTGGTCAACCACTTATTTCTTCTCGAAAACAGATAATTTGGTTCAATCAGGAAAAGAATTACTCTATCCGTTCCTTATTACTTGTTCACTGTATTAAAAATATATTTTAAATTTTTACTTGTTCACTATACTAAATAAAAAAAATAATATTTTATTTTTTCTGTTTTACCCTTATCATTAATAGCTCATTTCAAAAATGTTTCTCAAGACTTTTTTTGTAAAACTATCATTATTAGGGGTTATATGATAAAATATATACTACAATTATTATTTCTTTAGTAAAAAATAAACAAATAAAAATGAACGGGGTAGTTTAGTTGATACAAAATGTAAGATAATGGATGATTTTTAAAATTTATGGTCATATATAAATTTTGTTGGGTTATAATATTTGTATGCTTTTAAAATTTTCCTTTCAAAAATAAAGTTTTAATAAGAATAAAAGTATATTATATAATTTGAAATAGGAGTAAATTTTTATGAATATCGATTAATTTCTAGATGCATAATATTTTAATCTACAAAAAAAAGGGAGGGGTAGGGGTGTGGGAGCTGAACAATAAAGGGAATTACACTCCTTATCACTTGGCCCAACAACTAATCAGAAAATGATCCATGTTTGAAGTTATTACCCAGTGTAACCCAGGTTGTATATAACCTAAAAATACTTTTCACCAGTTAGCCCATCTTTTTTTTTCGCTCTTCTTCTTCTTCTTCTTCTTCTCATGTCACGCTTTTGCAGCCCAAAATTTCTCTACCACTGTTATTCTCCTTCAATTCTTCTTCCAGATTCAAAGCTGATCACTATTTTGATGAAGAATAAAACCAATTTGCAAGAGATTTGAAGTCGTATTAAGATCACTTTGTCCATTTGAATGGGGAGATATGTGTTTATTGTCATGCATTAAAGAGCTTCACTTATTAAGTTGTTGGATCATCAAACTATAAATAAGTTGTTGGTATTGTCTCTCGGCCTTATCCTCATTCCACGTGTAATTTTGATCCAATGGTTAACTAAGAATTTGAAAAATAAAAGTCACCATTAAAGGTGATTCAAACATCTGATTTCAGAAATTGGGTTTTTCGATTTATTAGTTGTTTGGAATGAGTGTTGTCCCAATTACTGGAATCGTCAAAAGGAGTTCAAAACTTAAATTTCAAGTGATTTGGAGTAGATTTAAGCCAGATTTGAGTTAAATTTCAAAGGATGCCCAAGAAAAAAAAAGAACATGTGAAGCTCCATTGATAGGATTCATTTGTATAATAATATATAATATTGTATAAATAGTGTATAAACACCTCTTATACACTATTGTATACGCGATTGATACATTATTTATAGGTATTTGGTGGTATTATGTATCACAAATATTTTCTCTACTGTGATTATACATCTTTATACACTTTTATACAACTATATAAATAATGTATCTCTTTATATAAAAGTGTATAAGCATCTTGACGAACTTTTTGTACGATTTTTACTTATAATTCTTGTTTAAAACTAGTCCAAATCTCTAGCAAATAACTTCAATCTTTGTATACTACATACTTAGACTATTTCTAATAAGTTCAAACAATATCCACTCCAAATTTCTAACAAAATCATATTCAAAATTTAACAAGATTAGCATTAAAGGAGATGAGATTTTAAGTTTATCGCGTCTGTTTTTGCGTTTGTAGTTGTGATAGGTATGCATAAACTTTAGGAAAAAAGAGAATAAAAACTCGCGGATATTTTACACCCGAAGATATACAAAATAAAAATAAAAAATAATAATTCGGAGAAGTATTGGTTATGGGAGAAGCACGAATGAGTGTTGAATGAGTGACTCGATCAATGATTACATTAAAAATGGGAAACTGATTCGTTTTCATTTTTGTTTGCATATGATTCTTTTGTATTAATTAAATTAAATCTTTATGGGTGAAAAATAAGGAGAGAGCTACAATAAGGGTAGTTAGGTGACGAAAAAAGATGAAGTTATTATAGTTAGAGGAAATGAGAAAAAAAAAATCTTATTAATATTTGGCTACATATTTAAAACCTATTACAAAACTAAAAGAGTGCAAGTTCAACTTATGGAGTGAATTATTCTCTAATTTTGTC
This sequence comes from Nicotiana paniculata, assembly GCA_005239505.1. Taxonomy (NCBI): domain Eukaryota; kingdom Viridiplantae; phylum Streptophyta; class Magnoliopsida; order Solanales; family Solanaceae; genus Nicotiana; species Nicotiana paniculata. The sequence goes on along the minus strand of ML344869.1, from coordinate 78,492 downwards.
AACAATAAATGCACCTTAACTGTTTGTACGTCAAATTTTTGGTGTTTGTTAAATAAGATTGAAATTTTTGGTGTTTGTTAAATAAGATTGAAATTTTTGGTGTTGGTCAAATTCTTGTTTATAAAAATTTGGTAAAACTCTTTTAAAAAATTTGGCAACTCTTGTCAAAGTAAACACAACATAAAGTGTACTCCACTGACCCCTACAGGCTACAATGACTTGTGACTTTAGTATGCAGGTCTTATTTCCCACGTCAGCCTTACTTTAGTAGCCACTAATTTTTTTTTTTTTTTTTTTTTTTAAACTTTAGGACATTCCTTCTTTTTAATTAGTATTATTCTGGACCATATCTTTCACATAGAGATTTTGCCTTTTATTTTTATTTTTTTAATCTTTTCCAGAACCTTCTTACTTTCTCTCTTTGATGAAAGAAATTAAAACCGTGATGTTCATTCAGTGGGTGTACAAATCGAACCGAAAAATCGCACCAAATTGAAAAGTCAAACTAAATTGATTAAAAAACCTGACTAGATTTGGTTTGGTATGGTATTGAGTAAAAAAATTCGAACCAAACCGATATATTAATATATAATATTTATATATATTTTTAAGACTTTTTATAGAATTTTCTTTAAAAACTGTCTAAAAATATTTACAATTCTCTTATGTGATGTAATATTTAGTTAAATATGAAGTGCTCCATATTCATTAACTTTAAATAATGAGTTGTATGATCACTTTCTAATCAATTGTTAGTGAAATTCGTTAATCTCTTTGTTCTTCCATATTAAAATGTCAAGATCTATTAAATTCTTATACCTTTTTTCAAATTTGAAATGGTATATTGATAATTTCAAATTAAATAGAACGTATCATTATATAGGTTCATATTTATTTTTATGTTTAATTATTAAATTCGGTTAATTTTGAAAGTGTACATCAACATAAAATTATTGTCATTGACTAAAAAATAACTATTATGTGTTACTAAGAAAAGTCTCCGTAAGAATATTTTAATAGATCATATATTTGTCAATTTTTTAATTTTTACTATACATATTTTTAGTTATCAAAATTTAACAAAGTAAGATTGAAAAAAATGTTCATATAACAAAAACCTAAAAAATCAGACAAAATCGAATCAATCCAAACCGATAAAGTTGGTTTGATTTTGTTTTGATAAAAACCGAACCGAACCAACCCGATCCATATACACCTCTAACGTTCATAAGAAATTAAGGATATGAGCTTCTAAATAATTCAACAAACAACTGCGTTATTGCACTCCTTTTCGTACACGTTTATTTTATGAACTAGTTTCATATCATAATTAACATACATCTACATTCTACACAAAAGAGTAATTTTGTATATTACTTGTCAGTCATCGAAAATATAAACAAAACCAAAGATAAAGTGAAGATACAAAAAGATATTAGAAAGAAGGTGGAAATGAGTGAACCAAAAAATGCACGTAAATATGAGTTCTTTATTAAAAAAATTTGTACCTAATTTTTCTTTTATTTTATCTGAGGCCTTTTATTCTTAATAACCTTCCTGGAATACTGGTGGCCAATATGTTAGGTGATCTTTATGTGTTATATTTTTGTTTATGAGTAATGATAATATTTATATTTATTACCATAAAAAAACCTAATCTCAAATTCAAAGATGTAATCTAGCTGTAAATAAAATAGATACGATTTTGAAAATTAAGATTAAAATATTTTAATAAAGACCAAAAATAATAAAGATGATTTATTCGAATCTATCAAAATCTTGGTAGACAAGCTAAAATTATCTTTAAAGCAGAAATGAAGAAAGTAAAATTCTTATATTTTTACATAAAGTTGGCTTTTCATTAAAAGCTCGGCCCAGAGTTAATTGGTTGAATTTCCCGGAATTAACCCTTAATTAAACTGTCAGGACCCCCACAAATTAGTACGGCAGTCCACTCAGCATCTTAGCCAATAGCAAAAATTTCACCCGCATGTATGCTTATAAAAGAAAGCAAATGTTGGAAGAAGTAATTTTTCTTTAAGATCTCAAAAATAGTTAAAATATGTGTTACTCTTTCCGGACCATAATAAATGATCATAGTACTTTTAAAATATTCATTAAAAAAATATGAACTATCAAAGAAAAAAAGATATATTCACTAAATTAATATTAGTTAATTATTAATTTGGCACATTAGAATATGTAAATAAGGGTAAATTTTGAATAAATTAAATTAAATTTTTCTTGATTATGTAAATGAATATTTATTTTAAAATAAAATAAAAAAATTAATGAAAATACTTAATTATGGTGGATGTCCATAACTTCTAAGGGAGTAACACTCACAACTCTTCTCCATTAACCTCCTACTACTTCTTACTATTATGGTTGTAACTGTTGGACTTTAAGCGTTGAGCTTAAAAGTCTAAGAGTGTGAATTGGGAAATGATGGAAAATAAAATGGAGGGAAATAAAATTTTGAATCAAGTGAGCTTTTGTCATGAACTTTGTACCACATTGGTGAAAGACAACTACACTTGTGTGTATAAATATATGATCACTTCTTAGAGCTCTTAAAAGGAGTTGAAGAGGATGTATCCTCGCGCCGTCGTCGTCGCTCGCTCGGCTTCGGCTTCGGATTTGTCAAATGATCGATAAGATTATGTTTTGGACAAAGTTTATTTAATTAATTATTTAATAATTAATTAAATGTCAGTCAGTTCATTAACGGAATTAACTGAAATCCAAAAATTCTGCCTTTGCTGAACGTTGTTTTCCTTCCTGAACAGTTTCCTGAACAGACATCACACCTCTTCCTATAATTGCCTATAAATTATGAGGCATGGCTTCTTTTTCCACGCACTGAAAAAAAAATCGAGAATTTCATTCTGAATACTGCATTCTACTTTGTAGTCTCTCTCTCTCTCAAATTCGTAAGTGTGAGTTTGCTCCGTTCTTTGAGTTTGTTGGTATCCTGCAGTTTGTATTGCCACTGTTGCAGGAAGGTTATTCCGTTTCATTCTGGGTGGATTTAATCCATTACCTTGGCAACTTGTGAGGGGGTTAAAATTCCTTAAGGACACACAAGGAAATTGTGGACTCGGAATATTTCTTATCGTTTATATATTTTCTGTTTCTTCTAATAGTTCTTCTGATTTTCTAGTTTTAACACAGATGCGATAATAGTAACTCCAATACTTACGTGATCTTCCCCCATGATCTCAACAGTTAATACCATGTTCATGGCATCCCTCTGTATTACCTAAATATCATTCTATAAATAGAGTGTTTTGACATCACATTGTACACACCTGAAGAAACAAGAATCTCTCATCTCTTTCCCCTCTATATCTCTTGTTTTTTCTTATTTCATATTGTTACTTTAAGTTTAGTTTCTTAACAAAATAATGGCTTATTATGGACCGGAAGAATTAATTAATTAGATACCACCATTAATAAAATAGAAAACCAGCCTTCATTTTTTTTTCTCACCTTCATTGATGAATGATAATTCAACCATATCATGCAGACGCGTTGACCTACTTTGACCCCCCTCACCTCCACGGCCCCCCACCCCAAAATTAAATTTAACTAATGATGCATCTTCCTAGACCCCACGAGTGAAAAACTTCACAGCCGTCATCACATCCATTAAAGCCCACTCTTTTAGAATACTTATCCTAGAAGGATCTATTATTGACTATCTTTTACAAAAGATCTTGACCGTTAATGACTACACCAAACTGACATATCATCATCTTAGCCGTCCATTTTCCTCAAACTGCGTGTGAAATGAATCTAACACAAATTGAACATATGTCTAAGAACAAGGAACACAACGTGTTTAGGTAAAGCCAACCGACAATCCAACTTGGACCGACCAATCTACCAATATCAACCTGAACCACCCACGTTATTTCCTTTTCTCCTTGTCCCATTTCGCCACGTGTACATCTCCAACGGCTAGTTTTTTTCCTTCACATATTTAACCAAGAATCTTTTTGCTTAGCCAAGATAAAAATCCTTTCTAGATACTTATCCTTTACCGGTTTAAAATTAAAGTCTCAAGAAAACAGTAGATAACTATCTTTATATACAAAAATTAAACTTGACCCATCTCAATTAGTTCATTTTCGAAATTGGGTTTTGGATTTTGGATAATATTAGTTGGTTTTAATTATCTATTTTGGTGAAAAAAATCAGATCTTGGAGTTGGGTTTTGTGTGAAAAAGTTGAAGAAAATGGCAATGAGGAAGAAATGTGAAGAAAATGTTGGATTAGCAGGGCTTGTGAGAAGTACTTCATTTGGGAGGAAAAGAATTTTTTTGCCTGAAATTGTAGATGTTGATGATTTCATTTCCACTACACCAACCAAGAAACTCTGTAGGCAGAATTCATTTTCCAGTTCTGTGAATGTGAAATCTCCTCTTGAAGCTTTGCCTCAAGATATTCTGGTAAGTACAGAAATTTAACTTACTTTACTTTATCTTACTGTTTACCATACTTAAATTTATTGATTCCCACTTGTCCATTACAGTACTTTAGAGGTGGCAAATGGGCGAGTTGGGTTTGGTTTGGATGGGTTGAAATAAACTGGGTCAAAATTAATCTGCCCGTATTTCATGCGGGTCAAAATGGGGTTGGTGAAATATGCGGGTCGGGTAGGTTTTTGATGGGTCGAAACAAAACGGGTCAACATCCAATTCCTCACATCTCATGCGGGTCAAAATGGGTTGGGTGGTGATAAATGGGCAGAGTTGAAAATGGGTTGACCAAGATTATAATGGTGTAAAATAGTTTCGTTTTCATTTGTTTTGTAAAAAGTTTATGGTTGTGAAGTTTCAACTGGATTGGATTATTGAAAAAGATGTGTTTTTTGTGTCTCTATTCTGCAGATAAGGATAGTGTGTGGAGTTGATCATGATGATCTAAAGAGGCTGTTTCATGTATCAAAGGCGATTAGAGAAGCGGTAAGAATTAATTGTTATTAAACTGTCATTACATTATAATTGAAGAAGTTTTGCTAGTTTTAAGTATTGATGAGCTGTTTGTTTCTTTATTTGGTGAATGAACAGACTTTGGTTGCAAAAAAATGGCATTTTGAATATAATACACCAAGAAAGACAGTTGGTTTCAAGAATGCTACTACTGATATGGAGAATTGGAGTGAGTCATATGAAGCTGAAGCGCCAAATGCTCCTAGGCAATCGAAGTTTCCAAGGTCTCGATTAAGCAGGAAGAAGCTGGCTGATATATCTGTTTCCTTGTTCACATCAGATGGTGAAGAAAACTGGCCGCGGAGAGAGTCGTTTATGCAAATGGATACTGAAATGTAGATTGTGGTTATTCGTGCTACTTGTGCATATTCCATTTGGTGCGTACCTCGACTGTTCCACAGGATATATGTTATCTATCATCAGCATATGTACATGGTAATTCTGCATATCGAGACTTAGACAAATGAGAATATCTGCTCTATTAGATTAGTTAAAAGGCATTGTTGTAGAAATCATAGTAAAAAGAAATAGGGTCCATCAGAAAATAGTTATCAGATTGCAGGTTCTTGTGTACATTTCACAACAATCTTTACAAGCCATTGTTGTTCTTCAACCCTTCCATTGAAGATGGGGTGGCTTGTTTGTATTTGTAGAGACATTGATTTAGGTATTCTGTTTGAAGGGCTGTGCTGGCGCTTCTGATCTCATAAGAAATTTGGTTGTATATAGGAGTTTGGTCTCTACTTGTACAATTTGTTAAGTTAAATGAATAAATATGTAATTCCACTTCAACTCGAACTTGTTTGCAAATCTGCTATTCCTAGATTTCTGTTCTTTCCTTTACTGTAATTTTTCTTACATGAATTTCAACTTGCCTGTCTAGTAAGTTATATAACTGATATGGAAAAAGAGTAAAACTGAAGATATATAAATGTTCCAGACATTGCTAAATCTAGGACGAGTGCTTCCGTTGTCTTATTACCTTGTTGCTGTTGTTATTATTTGTTTATTGTGTCCTTTTCATTGTTCTTGAGTCGAGAGTCTATCGGAAACAACCTCTCTTTCTTTGTAAGGTAGGAGTAAGGTCTGCGTACACATTATCCTGCTCAGACCCCACGGATTTCAGTGAGTTTGTTATTGTTGTGCTTATTTTGAAGTGTTACGAATTGACATGTTCGCGGAATTACTATAAGTATGGTCAACAGACCTGATGTCCCCAGGTTTTCTGATAAATTTTTGTAGGCTGTTTGACATGCTTCCCCTCCCCCTCTATCTTGACTTTTCTTCACTTCAATCCTAAGTGAGATTTAATTATCGAAATAACAAGAGTGTTTTCAGTAAAAACAATATTCCTGTCAATCTCATGTTTTGGTTCTGTATTGTGTCCAGCTTAATCACGTGTCTGCAAAAATGCATGTGTTGCTGCTTCAATCTATGCATTGATGTTTGCCACTCTTGTATTCCAGTGTTATTTGCTGCTGAAACTTCCACCAAACACTTTGCTTTATTCCCTGAAATTCTTAAACATACATTTATAATATGAGCCTTTGTTTAAATACAAGAGTGCAAGTCCAAGCTCACACTTAGTGTGTGACAACCTGGTGATCAATAAAATTGTTCGAGAACCATGAGGTTTCGGATTCAAATTATAACGGAAGCAAAAACATACTAAGTGATTTATTTATGTCCATGCCTTGCTGGACGGAGTTATACAGCATTTGTACTAGTGGAGATAGCAAATACCTTATAAAATTAATCGAGGTGTATACAAGCTGGCCGGACACCATTATTATCATACAAAATGTGCAAGTGCAAGCTCTGCTCAGGCAGCATTGTAAGGCACTCTTAATCTAAGGATACTGCAAAATTATGACGGGATTGTTACACAAATAGCCCGTCAGATTTAATATTTATTTTTTTTAGTCGGTATACATAAATTGTATATTAATTATACATAGTTATGCATTTATTGCACATGAATTGTATATATTTTATACATTCACCGGTTATTTATAATTTAAAAGATTAGATAAGCGGCTATTTACAACATATGCATAACTATGTATAATTAATATGTAATTTATCTATACCGACTAGAAAAAATAAATATTAAATTTGACGGGCTATTCGTGTAACAATCCCGTCCGTTCATAAACGGACGCCTGGTTGACATAATTTGGAAACAAAAAACCAACATATGAAATATTGCTGCTTGGAAAATGATCAAAATGGTCCCTAATGTATGGGCTTTGAATCCACTTGGTCCCTAATATAGTAATATAATTAACTGAAAGATCCTTAATCTATATAAAAAGTGTATTGTTTTGGTCCTAGAACCTAAAACTAACGGTAAAAGTAAAATCTTCCGTTAAACTTAACCAACTCGCTACAGCACCTTCATCCGTCGAACAGCCACCATCAACCGCCCATTTATCTATTGATTCTTCACCGCCACTTGCTAAACCACTCGTTTATGCTCCACTACTGCTACACCGTACTCATCATTAGTAGTGGCAAAATGGTTATTATCCATTACAAAATGAGTTAGATAATAAATTTTTTAAAAATGGTTAAATATAGTTAAAAATCATATTATCCACTTAAAAAATGAATAACTAATGTGTTTAAATTTTATATTTGTAAAGTCTCAAATTGGGGATTCCTCAAGTTTAAGAGATTAGAATTTTCTCAAAATGGAATATGGATATCCATATTATCCACCAGCTAACCTATTTTTTATCCATATTAAATATGGGTCGAGTCAGATAATTTTTTCGTTTTTGCATTACATATTTTCAACCCGTCCATATCTGACTCGCCCCGCCATGCCATGCTCGCCCCACCCGTCTGCCACCTGTACACACCGCCATGACAAATATTTGAAGAACCATAACCACACAATCACACATCACAACTCTACTCTGCCTTATGTTGGATTTTTGGCTTAAAGTGGTGTGAATGGAAAATGGAGAAAAAATGAATTTTAAATGGAAAAGGGCTGAAACTACTCTTATGATTTGCTAATAGTCTACAAATACCTTCCATCCATCTATTCATCTCAAAAAGCACACGACGCTAATTCTATTAATAAATTATCCTCTCGTTTGACAACAAAAAATTTGGACTTTCAATTTAATGATGTGGCGATTTTTTACTGGGCTACATGACAAGCTCAGGCTGAAACAAAACAATAGTCTTATTTTGACCCACTTACCTAATTCGGCCTTAGTTTTTTTTTTATCTGGGTCATAAAATAACATTAACCCATTCGATAAAACCTCTTTTTTTTTATTATTCTCTTTCACTATCGTAATACAAAAGGTTTCTTTCCTTCTTTGAGATAACTATGATTAATTTGATAAAAGATACTCTCTCCCCCTTCGTTGGTGAAAAGTGTGCAGAAACAAGAAGTTTTAGTACTAAACAATAAGAATAAGGAAACATGAGACATGGGAGCTCTGTGTGTGCTCAGTACTTATTGAAGGAACACTGCATTGTTCCTCTTAATGAAACACCCTAAAGTCAGAGACGAATGCAGGCATGCAACCTAGAGTTTTTGAGTTCATCTAAACCCATAACTTTTATGTCACGATCCAATTTCATATTAAGTCGTGAGGGCGTCCAGCACCGTTGCTAGACAAGTCGACAACGAATGATTTAATTACATTTCCAGTTTTACTACATATCTGTATAATGATTTTTCCTTAACTTAGAGGATTTAACACGAGATCGATTTAATTTAATAAGTGAGATTGGTAGAAATAATCATAATCAAACAGATTAAACCCAAAATCCATAAGTCTACTAATACATGCCAAGATCTAGTATCACAAGTGTATGGGCAACTTAATATATTATACAAAAGAATGCCTATCTTACTGTCTGAAAAGGATTAGACAGAAACCAAAAATAGAAGGAAGACTCTAGGATGCTGCCGGCTCAGAAGGGGGCAGCTCACCGTGGAATCTCAAAAATCAAGTCAGGGATGAGCGCCGAATGTGTATAGATGTACCTGCCTCAGATCCTGCACAGTTAAGTGCAGAAGTGTAGAGTGAGTACATAAAATAATATGTACCCAGTAAGTATCCAGTATAACCTCGAATAAGTAGTGATAAGGGGTCAACCTGACACTTACTAAGGCTAATGATAATAAATCAAGATCATAATTAAGCATGGTTTACAAAGAATGTTCTAACTCACAATAAGAGATGATAAACATCTTTACACACTTATTATTTTCAAAAATCAACATGCGCAAATAATGCCGAGGTCGTACGACTCGAACAAACACGATAACATTTAAATGTGCACTGCCGAGGGTCGAACAATACTAACCATAGATGCATCTATTTAATCTGCCAAGGCGTTCTGCCCACTCCACAATAGGAAACACTTGGATACCACAATTATTCCATAACAGTCAGGTGTTCTATTTATAACCTCAATTGAGTAAAAATTTATCCTTTTTGGAGTTCTTTTACGATTTACAAGATCGTGGCTGAAGCAATTAAATTAACAAGTAAATGACACAATTATTTCAAGTATAGCATGATAGGGGCCCTACACTACACAGACTTAATAGATATAGTAGCTATGCACGGACTCTCGTCACTTCATACGTACGTAGCCCCCACAAATAGTCATATACATTGTTTAATTCGCCTATGGGTATAGTTCCCTCTTACAAGGTTAAAAAAGAGACTTACCTCGTACCCAAGCCTACTTCCCAATTCAAGAATGCGCCCAAAACCTCCAAATTTGGTGCCAAACGACTCAGACATAGTCAATCATTACATAAATTAATTAATCTATGGTCAAAAGTTCATATTTCCACTATTAAAATGATTTCCCAACCGAAAATGCAAGATTCCTAAAATTCATCCCCCGGGCAGGTCCGGATTCCGGAAATTTTCGAAGGAAGTTGTTACCCACAACCTAAGAAATATAAATATATGATTTTCACTAAGTTTCATGGTCAATTTCGTGGTAAAATCTCATTTTTTGTCAAACCCTAAGTTTTTCATCTAAACCAATGATTTCTACCAATTTTCATCTTGAAATCTACCCATAATCTATGTTTTAAACTCACAATAGGTAGAAATTACTCACATCCAAAAGCTAAGTGGAAATCCCTCTCAAGAAACTCCAATAATCGCCCAAAGAGTGAGAGAAACGAGTGAAAATGGTTTAAGTCCGGTATTAGATGAACCTCACTACCACAGCGATTTTCGCACCTGTGGTGAATTGGCCGCACCTACGGATCCGCTTCTGCGGACCAGGTGTCCGCTTCTGCGGAGTTGGCTGGGTCGGATGGGGCCGTTTCTGCGGATGGGCTCCCGCTTCTGTGGATGGGCTCCGCTTATACGGTCCTGTTCCTACAGAGAAGGGGCCACATCTGCGGAACCTAGGCTGGCCTCCTTGGATCGCATCTGCAGGGCTTGGATCGCACCTGCGGAAAAAGGCTCGAAGGTATAGGCATACCAGAACTGGTGCACCAGCAGCCCTGTTGAGTTTCAAACTCAACTTGTGCATCGTCCGAATGGCCCCTGTCCAAACATACCAATAAGTTTTGAATCATAAAACGGACTCTCTCGAACTCTCGAAACGCCCGAAAAACATTAAAACTAAGAAACTCACCCCAAAACCAATTGAATCAAACTTAAGAACTTCAAGTTCTTCAATTTACTTCCAATGCGTCGAAACGTAGTTACACTACTCGAAATGATACCAAATTTTGCGTGCAAGTCTTAAATGACATTACGGAACTAGTCCCGGTCTCGGATTTCCATTTGGACCTCGATATTACCAAAACCCGTTCCTAACCAAATTTAAAGGACTTCAAGAATCAACTTTTGATATTAGGCGCCGAAACACTCCCAGGTCATCCAAAACTCGATCCGAACATACGCCTAAGTCCGAAATCATCATACAAACCTAGTGGAATCGTCAAATCCCGATTCTGAATTCGTTTACGCAAAATATTGACCGAAGTCAAACTTGGCCTTTTAAGCCAACCTTAGGGAACCAAGTGTTCTGATTTTAGCCCGAACCCTTCCAAATCCCGAACTAACCATACATGCAATTAATAAAACATTAAAATCACGTACGGGGAGTCTTATTTAGAGGAACGGGGTTCTAGAAAGCAAAATGACCGGTCGGGTCGTTACATTCTCCACCTCTTAAACAAATGTTCATCCTCAAACGGGTCTAGAATCATACCTGGAATGCTGAACAAGTGAGGATATCTGCTCTGCATGTCCTCCTCCGACTCCCAAGTCACCTATTCAACTGGTTGGCCCCTCCACTAAACCTTCACTGTGGAAATACTCATGGACCTCAACTGGTGATCCTGCTTATCTCCCGAATGTAAATCTGGGCCAACCTCTCCGAAGTATAAGTAGTGGAAACTGGAATGAAGTGTGACGACTTGGTCAACCTATCAAAAATGACCCAAACTACATCGAACTTTCGCAAAGTCCGCGGCAACCCAACTACGAAGTCCATAGTAATACGTTCCTGCTTCCACTCTGATATAGTTATCTGCTGGAGTAAACCACCTGGCCTCTGGTGCTCATACTTAACGTATTGGAAATTTATAGGCACCTAGCTACATACTCGACGATGTCTTTCTTCATCCGCCGCCACCAATAATGATGTCTCTTGTCCCGATACATCTTTGTAGAACCTGAATGAATAGAATACCGAGAACTGTGTGCCTCCTCCAGAATCCTCTCCCTCAAGCCATCGACATTAGGAACACATAGATGACCCTGGAGTTGCAGGACACCATCCTCGCCAATACAAACCTCCTTGGCACCACCCCTCTCTAAGAACTACCAAGTGCGGATCATCAAGCTGTCGAGCCTTGATCTGCTCCAATAATGAAGACTGGGCAACAACGCATACAAGAACTCGCTCTAAAATATCCAACCTCACAAGTATGTTAGCCAAGGACTAAATGTCCAAAGCTAGTGGCCTCTCCTCAGCTGAAATGAATGCCAAACTACCCATACTCTCTGCCTTCCTGCTCAAGGAATTCACGACTACATTCGCCTTTCCCGGATGATAAAGAATAGTGATGTCATAATCCTTTAGTAACTCAAGCCATCTACGTTGCCTCAAATTGAGATCCCTTTGCTTGAAAAAGTGTTGCAAACTGTGGTGATCTGTGTAAACCTCACAAGACACCCCATATAAGTAATGCCTCCAGATCTTAAGAGCATGAACAATCGCGTCCAACTCTAAATCGTGCACAAGATAATTCTTCTCATGGGGCTTCAGCTGACGTGAAGCATATGCAATAACTCGCCCCTCATACATCAATACCCAACCTAAGACAACGCGGGAAGTATCATAATACACCGTATACATCCTTGAGCTGGAAGGCAACACAAGGACTGGTGCTCTGGTCAAAGCTGTCTTGAGCTTTTAAAAGCTTGCCTCACAATCATCGGACCAACAAAATTGAGCACCCTTCTAGGTCAATCTAGTCAAAGGTGATGCAATGGATGAAAAGCCCTCCACAAACCGGCGGTAATAACCTGCTAACCCCAAGAAACTTCTAATCTCGGTCGCTGAAGTAGGACGAGGCCAACTCTGAACTGCCTCAATCTTCTTGGGATCCACCTTAATACCCTCGCCTGATACAACATGTACCAAGAATGCCACACATTCTAACAAAAACTCACACTTAGAGAACTTATCATATAACTTCTGTTCCTGCAAAGTCTGGAGCACCGCTCTCAAATGCTCCTCGTGCTCCCCCAGGCTACATAAGTAGATCAAGATGTCATCAATGAAGACAATAACGAACGAATTAATATAAGTCCTGTACACCATGTTCATCAAATCCATAAATATCGCTGGAGCATTAGTCAAGCCGAAAGACATAACCAAGAACTCATAATTGCCATATCTAGTACTGAAGGCGGTCTTAGCACCCTGTAACTGGTCAAACTAATCATCAATACGCGACAATGAGTATTTGTTCTTAATGGTGACTTTGTTCAACTGGCGGTAATAAATGCACATCCGCATAGTCCCATCTTTCTTCTTCACAAATAATACTGGTGCACCCCAAGGTGATACACTCGGTCTGACGAACTCCTTTGCTAGCAACTCCTCAAGATTCTCCTTCAACTCCTTCAATTCTTTCGGAGCCATACGGTATGGTGGGATAGATATAGGTTGGGTTCCTGGAGTCAAGTTGATGTTAAAATCAATATCATGATCTGGAGGCATGCCTGGAAGGTTAGAAGGAAACACATCAGCGAACTCCTGGACTACTGGCACTGAATCAATCGTTGGAGACTCTGTGGTAGTATCCCGAACATAGGCTAGATAGGCCAAGCAACCCTTCTCTACCATGTGTTGAGCCTTCATAAAAGATATAACCCGATGGATGTACTGATAGATGAACCCTTCCACTCCAACCTCGGCAAATCTGCCATAGCTAAGGCAACAGTCTTGGCATGGCAATCAAGGATGGCGTGATATGGAGATAACCAGTCCATGCCCAGAATGACCTCAAAGTCAGTCATATCAAGTAACAGAAGGTCTGCTCTAGTCTTGTAACCACATAATGTGACCACACATGACCGATAGGTCCGATACAGAACCACATAATCGCCCACAGGAATGGACACATAAAAAAGAGTACCCAAGGACTCACGAGGAATATCCAGGAAATGAGAAAACAAAGATGATACATATGAATAAGTAGACCCTGGATCAAATAATACCGAAGCATCCCTACCGTAGACACAAATAATACTTGTGATCACGGCATCTGAGGCCACATTATCTGGTTTGGCCGGAAAAGCATATAATCTAGTTAGAGTGCTGGTTGGATGGCCTCCACTTGACTTCCCTCCACCTCTGGGACGATCTCTACCCGCCTGCCCTCCGCCTCTAGGTGGCCGGACAGCTGGTGCGGCTGGTGGAGCTGCAATTATGGGCTGCTGACCCTGCTGCTCTGCGTTGCACCGAAGCCTGGGGCAATATATCCGCACATGACTAAGATCCTTGCACTCAAAACAACCTCTCGGTGCAGTGACGTGCTGCCCTGACGTCTGTCCCTGATGACCTGACAACCCACCAAAAGGACCCTAAATAACTGGTGGACGATATGAACTCTCTGGCATGGCGCTGAAGTACTAATTGGAAGAACCCTAATGACCAGAATACCCGCTGGAGGAACCCTGAATAGCTGGCGGGCGGTAAGAACTCTCCGGCATCTGAAATAAGGCCTCACTGGAGACTCTAATATGGGCATGTTGTGTAGTCTGTCCCTGCACCTGTCAATGAAGTCCTGAGGATCCTAATGTCGCTCACCCCCAAAGACCGGAGGGTGAAGCCTAGTCCATCTGTCCAGAAGCTTCTGCTGCTCGCCGACCACAGCTAGTCTAGGATCGGGCAAAACTGCTGCTGCTGGCTGGGCTCCGACCACGGGCAGAGTTCCTGGAGCAGGATATACAGCGGCTGCATGCCCAGGAGCCTGAGCAGTAGGGGTCTGTGCTCCCCCTCCCGCCTGAGATGTGGCCGGATCTGCTGGAAGTAAACCGGCCTGAGTCATAGAGTCCATGAACCATAGCATACGACCCATGATCTCCTGGAAGCCCGGTGCTGTCATGAAGTCGACCGGGGCTGGCTCTGCTGCGGGCACCTCACCTTGCTCCTCAACTATGGGATCCTCCACTGGATCTGCTGGCAATACGAGTGGGGAAACTATGGGACGTCCTCTCCCCCTACCTCGGGCCGGTGCCCTCCCCCGGCCTCTACCTCGGCCTCTAGCCACGGGGGGAGCAACTCCTCCTTGGCCGGGAACGTATGCTGCGTGCGTCCTAACCGTCTGTGAGAGAATAGAAGAATGAAACTTAGTATACCATCAACTGCACGATAGGAGATGAATAAAGAGTAGTTTACTAACATCCTATAGCCTCTCGAAGATAAGTACAAGCGTCTCCGCACTGATCCGAAAGACTCTATTAGACCTGCCCATAACTTGTGAGACCTACGTGAACCTAGAGCTCTGATACCATGTTGTCACGACCCAATTTCATATTAGGCTATGATGGCGTCCAACACCATTGGTAGACAAGCCGACAACGAATGACTTAATTACATTTCCAGTTTTACTACTTATTCATATAGTGATTTTTCCTTAACTTAGAGGATTTAACACGAGACCGATTTAATTTAGTAAGTGAAACTAGTAGAAATAATCATAATCAAACAGATTAAACCCAAAATCCATAAGTCTAATAATACATGCCAAGATCTAGTGTCACAAGTGTATGTGCAACTTAGTAGATTATACAAAAGAATACCTATCCTATTGTCTGAAAAGGATTAGACATAAACCAAAAATAGAAGGAAGACTCCAGGATGCTGCTGAACGGCTCAGAAGGGGGCAACTCACCGTGGAATCTCAAAAATCAAGTTAGGGATGCGCGACAGATACGTATCTAGATGCACCTGCCTCAGATTCTGCATAGTTAAGTGCAGAAGTGTAGAGTGAGTACATGAAAAATATGTAACCAGTAAGTATCTAATTTAACCTCGAATAAGTAGTTACGAGGGGTCGACTTGACACTTACTAAGGCTAATGATAATAAATCAAGATAATAATTAAGCATGGCTTACAAAAACTTAACTAACTCAACAATAAGAGATGGTAAATATCTTTACACAATTATTATTTCCAAAAATCAACATGCGCAAATAATGCCGAGGTTGTACGACCCCAACCAACATGATAACATTTAAATGTGCACTGCCGAGGTTTGAACGTCATGAACCATAGATGCATCTATTTAATTTGCCGAGACGTTCGGCCCGCTCCACAATATAAAACACTTAGATAACACAATTATTCCATAACAGTCAAGTGTTTAATTTATAACCTCAATTGAGTGAAGACTTATCCTTTTTGGAGTTCTTTTACGATTTACAGGATCATGGCTTAAGCAATTAAATTAACAAGTAAATGACGCAATTATTTCAAGTATAGCATGATAGGGGTCCTACACTACCCGGACTTAACAAAAATAGTAGCTACCCATGGACTCTCGTCACTTCGTACGTATGTAGCCCCCACAAATAGTCACATACATTGTTTAATTCGCCTATGGGGAGAGTTCCCTTTTTCAAGGTTAGAAAAGACACTTACCTCGTATCCACGCCTACTTCCCAATTCAAGAATGCGCCAAAACCTCCAAATTTTGTGCCAAACGACTCGGAACTAGTCAATCATTACATAAATTAATTAATCTATGCTCAAATGTTCATATTTCCAACCCAAATTACAAGATTCCTAAAATTCACCCCCGAGCCCACATGCTCGGATTCCGAACATTTTTGAAGGAAGTTTTTACCCACAACCTAAGGAACATAAATATATGATTTTCACTAAGTTTTATGGTCAATTTCGTGGTAAAATCTCATTTTTGTCAAACCCTAGGTTTTTCATCTAAACCCATGATTTCTACCAATTTTCATGTTAAAATCTACCCATAATCTATGTATTAAACTCACAATAGGTAGAAATCACTCACCTACAAAAGCTAGGTGGAAATCCCTCTCAAGAAGCTCCAATAATTTCCCAAAGAGTGAGAGAAATGAGTGAAAATGGCTTAAGTCCCGTATTAAATGAACCTCACTGCCCCAGCAATTTTCGCACCTGCGGTGCATTGACCGCACCTGCTAATCCACTTCTGCAGACCAGGTGTCCGCTTCTGCGGAGTTGGTTAGGCCGGCTGGGGATGCTTCTATGGATGGGCTCCCGCTTCTGCGGATGGGCTCCTGCTTCTGTGGTCCCGCTCCTGCGGAGAAGGGGCCACATCTGCGGAACCTGGGTTGGCCTCCTTGTATCGCATCTGCGGGGCTTGGCTCGCACCTGCGAGCTCGCACCTGCAGAAAAAGGCTCGCAGGTGCGGGCACACCAGAACTCGTGCACCAGCAGACCTATTGAGTTTCAAACTCAACTTGCGCATAGTCCAAATGGCACCTGGGGCCCCTGAGGCCCCGTCCAAATATACCAACAAGTTTGGAATTATAAAACGGACTCGCTCGAAATCTCGGAGCACCGAAACATCATTAAAACTAAGAATCGCACCCCAAAACCAATTGAATCAAACTTAAGAACTTCAAGTTCTTCAATTTACTTCCGATGCGCCGAAACGTACTTATACTACTCGGAATGACACCAATATTTGCGTGCGAGATTTATATTACATTACAGAACTATTCCCGGTCTTGGATTTTGATTTGGACCTCGATATCACCAAAACCCGTTCCTAACCAAATTTAAAGGACTTCAAGAATCAACTTTTGATATTAGGCGCCGAAACACTCTCGGGTCATCCAAAACCCAATCCGAACATACTCCCAAGTTTGAAATCATCATACGAACTTAGTGGAACCGTCAAATCCCGATTCCGAGGTCGTTTACTCAAAATATTGACCGAAGTCAAAGTTGGCATTTTAAGCCAACCTTAGGGAACCAAGTGTTCTGATTTCAGCCCGAACCCTTCCATATCCCGAACTAACTATCCTCGCAAGTCATAAAACAGTAAAAGCATGTATGGAAAGTCTTATTTAGGGGAACGATATTCTAGAAAGAAAAATGACCGGTCGGGTCATTACATTTTAATACAGAGAGTGTGTATGTGTGTGTGTGTGTGTATATATATATATAGCTAATGTTAGATTTGAACCCATTGTTTTAAGAGTTAATACCCTAAAACCCGCCTAAACTATACAATCTTTGTCAGTTGCCTACTAAACTATCGCATTTTCCCGAAAACCCCCTGGACTATATCTCTGTTCATAATAATACCCCCTCGTCACTTATGTGGCATAATGTGTGTAATAAATCTCCAAAGAGCGCGTGAAGGCAAAAATAAAAGCCATTAAAATGGCCCACCTAACAGTGTTTATGGCTAATTAGCCTTTATTTTTTAAAATTTATATTTCTTTTTATTTTTTTCTCTTTTTCTTTATATTTCACCTTTCTTCCTCATATTTTACCTTTATTCTCAAATTTTTCACGTTTCTTCTCCATTTCTTCATCTGAATCCAGCTGAAATTCTCTCTCCCTCTCTCTCTCTCTTGTCAAAACCGTAATCTTCTATACTAATTCAGGAGTAGAAACCTAGTTTTTATCCTGATTTTCAAACAGAAGCAAGAATAGACAAATCAATTGAGGTTAGAACAAAGATTAATAAAGAAAATTGGTGCTGAGAGAAGGTGTAGCCATTCTCCGGTGAGAGTAAAGAGAAAATGAGTTTTTTGCAATTGACCCACTAGTTTAAACACTAGCCTCCTTTTTATTTTTACCGTGTAATTTTTTACAATGATATAATAAAGAGTATTAAAATCTTAATTAAGTGTATTTTTTGGATTAGCAAAAACAAAAAAACCCACGTAGATCACCATATGACAGATTCTAAAAATAATTTAGAGTGTATATTATACGCAATAGTAAGAATGCGATGAGGGGGTTTTCTTATGAAGGGGGATATAATTAAGGGGGTTTTTGGAGACAAATGATAATTTAGGTAGATAACTGACAAAGGATGTATAGTTTAGGTGGGTTTTAGGATATTAACTCTAGTTTTAACTATATAATAAGTTCAATGCAAGTTTGAACCCATTTACAACTTGTTTGGATGGTCGTTACGTATCGTTTCATAATGTATCGTATCGTACTGTACTGTATTGTACTGTATCGTTTGATAAATATGATGTTTGGATAGATTGTGTCGTTTGCCATCGTTTCGTGATATCACACACTACAATATGAAGAATAAACTTACAATATTATAAGGAAAAATATGATATAGGGTAAAATTATTATATAAAAAGGTAGGGTAAATGATAAAATAAAATTATTTAATGATAATGAAGGGTGAGATTGAGAGAAAAAGATAAGGTAACGACGCGATCCCACCAAATTGGTCATTACATAAAGTGACACATTTTGTCGTTATGTAACAACAAATTTAACGTTACGATACAATAAATTTTAAGTAACAATAAAAAAAATATCGTATTTAAAGTAAGAATACGATACAATACAATGGGTAACAACCATCCAAACAAGCTGTTAATTTAAATCCTGAATCTGTCATTGTCTAAAACTTTGTTCCAAAGTGAAGATAAATCCGAATGAAAAGCAATTTGCACAGCCTCTAGCGACCATCCTTAATTTTCTTCTTTTTGATTTTTGAAGATTTTATATATTATACTTGATTCATGTTTTAATATGGGAATTTGGGAATGTTAAAAAAGATATGGGTGTGTGCGAAAGAATGAGATCTCTCACTATGAACAAGAACAACTAGGTTTTTTTCGGGAACTTCCTACTTCCCATATTTTGCTCGACTTCATTGAACAATTTTCAATATGTACTCTGTGGACATATAGTTACAGAGGAGGACATATGAGAAATGGTAAAAAAGGAATTTTATTGGATGGATATATTAATGTAATTTTATGACTCCGGTAAGAAAACTTAGGGTTGGATCATGTAAGTGGGTCAAAATAAGATTCATTTTTTGTTTCAGCCCGAGCTTTCCATGTGGCCCAATAAAAATCATCATGTCATTAAATTGGAAGCAGAAGATTCTTCCATTAGATGTGAGGGTAATGTTATTAATAGAATTAACGCCGTGTATTTTTTTGGATGGATAGATGGTGTAGGGTGTTTGTAAACCATTGAGAAAACAATAAGGGTAGTTTTGGCCCTTTTTCAAAATTTAAATTCCCCCCCTTTACAAAGAAACATTGTCTTGTAATGGAGGATAGAAAGTGATTTGAGGGATTTATATACAATTGCACTTCTTCTAGCTCTTAAAGAGTTGAGAAGAAGGGAAACATCGTGTCGTCGTTCAACTTTGGGTTTGATTGGTTATGTTTTTTGGACTAATATATTCATTCATATTGATATTTTATTAACGTTTTATGATTATTTGTAACAGTAATTTAATTTTTCTCTATTTTGATTTTTTCGTTAAAATTTGAAATTGTTGATTTTGCGCAAATAGTCATTCAAACACTTTTGTGTTGCAGCCTCAAAGGAAGAGTTACAACTCTTCAGTTTTAACTCAACCTATTTGTAACGATCCGACCGGTCGTTTTGCTTTCTAGAACCCCCGTACCCCTTAATAAGACTTCCCGTACTTGTTCTTACTAATTTATGACTTGCAGGGATGGTTGGTTCGGGAATTGGGAGAGTTTGGAGTGAAATCGGAACACATGGTTCCTTAAGGTTAGCAAAAAATGCCAAGTTTGACTTCGGTCAACATTTTGAGTAAACGACCTCGGAATCGGGATTTGACGGTTCCAATAGGTTCGTATGGTGATTCCGGACTTGGGCGTATGTTCAGATCGGGTTTTGGATGACCCATGAGTGTTTCGGTGCCTAATAGTGAAAGTTGGTTCTTGAAGGTTTTAAAGGTCCTTTAAATTTGGTTTGGAATGCGTTTTGATGATATCAAGGTCCAAACGGAATTCTGAGACTGGGAATAGTTCCGTAATATCATTTAATATTTGCACGCAAAATTTGGTGTCATTCCGAATAGTTTAAGTACGTTTCGGCGCATTGGAAGTAAAATGAATAACTTGAAGTTCTTACATTTGATTCAATTGGTTTCGGGGTGCAATTCTTAGTTTTAATGTTGTTTTGGGTGTTCCGAAAGTTCAGGCGAGTTCTTCTTATGATTCCAAACTTGTAGATATGTTTGGACGGGGCCCCGGGTGCCATTCAGACGATGCACGAGTTAAGTTTGAAACTCAACAGGGTTGCTGGTGCACCAGTTCTGGTGTGCCCGCATCTGTGGTTGGATAGCCGCAGGTGCGAGCCATGAGCCGCATAAGAGAAGGATGGAGGACAGCCCAGGCACCGCATGTGCGAGGTCAGTGGTCGCAGGTGCGGGCTTGTGCGCAGATACAGTCCCTTGAGCCCGCAGATGCGGAGCTTGGCCAGTAGGGGAAAATGCGCACCTGCAATGGATTCTCCGCAGGTGCGGGACCCCAAGTGCGGCCAACTCCCCCAGGTGCGAAATCGCTGGAGGCAGTGCACTTCATTTAATACGGGACTTAGGCATTTTTTCCCCATTCTTTACACACTTGGGCAATTCTAGAGCTTCAAAAGGGGAGATTTCAACCTGGTTATTGAGGGTAAGTAATTCCTACCTTAATGTGAGTTTAATACATAGATTATGGGTAGATTTCAACATGAAAATTGGTAGAAATCATGGGTTTGGAAGAAAAACCTAGGGTTTAATAAAAATGAGATTTTACCACGAAAATGATTATGAAACTTATTCAAAATTATATATTTATGTTCCTTAGGTTGTGGGTAACAACTTTCTTCAAATTTCTGGAATCCTGGCATGTGGTCCCGAGGATAAATTTTTAAGAATCTTGCAATTTGAGTTGGGGAATTGCTTTAATAGTTGGGATATGAACTTTAAGCCTTTGATTAGTCTTTGCACTATTTGTACAATTTTGGATTGTTCGGCTCCGAATTGGAGGTTTGGGGCATAAGCTTGGACTGGAAAGTAGGCCTTGAAGCGAGGTAAGTCTCTTTTCTAACCTTATAAGAGGAAAATCTCCCCATAGGTGAATTTAATTAACGGCAAAGGGACAAATATACCCATGTACTTTCGAAATTGGTCTAAGAATATCCCTCGTTATACTATTTGGGTCATATATACCCCTGTCGTCATAGTTTGGAACAAAAATATCCTTATTTTTGATGGACTGCCATGTGGCAGCACCAGATTAAAATGACCCATTTGTTTTTACCCGATCCATTTTTAAGATACCCACCACTCGAACCACCCAATTTTCACCCCACTTAAATATACAAGCTATCGTAAATAAGCCCTCAATTCTCACTATCACTCATTAAATCCAAAAGAACGCACCGCTATGTCCTCTACCGCATAGCCTTCTATACAACCAAGGCAAAAAAATTCTTGATTAAATCTTTGTTTTAAGTTTATTTAGAAGCATAATTTCAACAGCGCAGACAAATTCAGGAGTTAAAGATTTCAGCTTATTCTATTGCAGGTGTCGCTGTCAAAACAAATTAACACAATAAATCAACCAAGCAAGAATTCAAAATGTAGTAGCCTTCACCATTTGCAGCTAGACTGGTGCACCCACACAACTGAAACTGGGCAGAAACTGTTGCAGGTTTCTCTTAACCAGTGCAGAAAAGAATCAGCTGAGCTGTGTAGTATTTTATTGAAAAGGCAGCAGTCCAAAGTTGACAAATTAGTGCCAAACTGGTTCAAGAAAGTTAGTACAAGACTGCTGCACAACTGGTAGCCAAACCTAGTTCAAACACTTGTCTGCGTGGAAGAATTTGTCTGCGCTGCTGAAATTTTATTTTTAAATAAACTTAAAAAATGATTTAAGTGGGGTGAAAGTTGGGTGAGTCGGGTTGTGGGTTTTTAAAAAATGGATCGGGTAAAAAAAAGAAATGGGTCATTTTAATCTTGTGCTTCCACGTGGCAGTCCATCCAAAATAAGGGTATTTTTGTTCTAAAGTATGACGGTTGGGGTATATATAACCCAATAGTATAACGAGGGTATTCTTAGCCATTTTCGAAAGTACAAGGATATATTTGTCCCTTTGCCGTTTAATTAATATGTGATTATTTGTGGGGGCTACATACGCGCGAAGTGACGAGAGTCTGTACATAGCTACTATTCCTGTTATGTCCGGGTAGTTTTAGGCTTAGACCATACTTTGTGGACACTGTTAACCGATCATGTATATTGATTGTATTGGATATGAACTAAATTTAAGATATAAGAATTTCAAAGGTTTCAAGTAAAATTATTATTTTGAAAAGACTTGAGGGAAGCTATATATTTATATGTAACTGCGTCGTAAATATATTCCGCGAGCGAGGTGACTATTTCCACTACTCTCATGGAACGGATTATTCGCCTCGGCAGGTTAATAGATGCATCTATGGTTCGCGCCGTTCGACCCTCGACAGTGCACATTTTATATTTATGTTGGATCTAGCCGAACATCCTCGGTGGAGTTTGTGTGTGATATTAGAACTGGAAGCCTTTTTATAGTTGGTATAAATTTACTGTTTTAGAGATCATTTGTTTTAAATGAAGGAAGTGTTTTAGTTTATCGAAAATAATGGAAGAACTGTTCAGTTATTTCCCGTTATGAGTTTATTGTAGTTCTGTATATCATGTTTATTTAGAATCACACATTATTATTTTTTTGTCCCTAGTATGTGTCGAAGTCGACCCCTCGTCACTACTTCTTCGAGGTTAGACTGGATACTTAGTGGGTACATATTTTTATGTACTCATGCTAGACTTCTGTGCT
Source organism: Nicotiana paniculata (assembly GCA_005239505.1). NCBI lineage: Eukaryota > Viridiplantae > Streptophyta > Magnoliopsida > Solanales > Solanaceae > Nicotiana > Nicotiana paniculata. The sequence continues at coordinate 55,125 of ML344869.1, read as the reverse complement.
TGATTGTACAGGATTTGAGGCGGGTGCATCTGGTCACCAGTCCGACGCGTAGATTCATTTTCCAGATCGAAACTAACCGGTGAGCTGCCCTTTTGATCCATTATGCAGCTGAAGTCTTTCCTATGCTTTATTTTATGTCTATTTCTTTTCAGACAGTAGGCTAGCATTTGTTTTGTATATTCTACTAGATTTCCATATACTCATGACACCAAGTCTTGACACCCACACTAGTAAATTTTGTTGTTGTTGATATTTTGGGGATGTATTTAAATGATTACGGTTGCCTTCATTGTTCCGTATAAATCATGATACATCGGTAAATACTAAAAATATTTTTAGTTAATGTAGAATTTTATCTACTTAGTGATTTATCTATTCGGGAGATTTTAGTTTAATTAGTGTTGGCTTGCCTAACAATGGTAATGGGTGCCATCGCAGCCTAATACGAAATTGGGTCGTGACAACATGAAGGACAAGAGGACCCATTTCTGTGGAGAGTTTAGAGGTGCCCCGGTTAGGGTTAAAGGTCAGTTTGGGATGGGTCAGCCTAGTAGGCCCACATATCCAGCACCACCACCTCCTTGGGGTGCTCCAGTGCGACCCTATTTCAGTGCTACGCAGAGAGTTCTTATCGCCCACTCATCAGAGTCCTTCCGGTGCCTATTTCAGTGCCATCCCAGAGAGTTCATACTGTCCACCAGCCATCCGGGGTTCTTCCAGTGGGTATTCAGGTCATCAGGGTCAGACTTCGGGGCAGCAGTCTATGGCACCGAGTGGTTGTTATGAGTGTGGGGATCTGGGTCACATGAAGAAATTTTGTCTCAGACTTTGGGGAAAGGCAGTACAGCAAGGGCATCAACCCATGACTTCAGCTCCAGCAGCCGTACGACCGCCCAGAGGCAGAAGGCAGGTGGGTAGGGGCCGTCCTAGAGGTAGAGGTCAGACAGGATTTTCCGGCCAGACCAGACGCATTGGCCTCAGATGCCGTGATCACAGGTATTATCTCCGTCGACGGTAGAGATTCTTCAGTATTATTAGATCCACGGTCTACCTATTCATATCTGTCATCTCTGTTTGCTCATTTCCTGGATATTCCTCGTGAGTCCTTGGGTACTCCCTGTTTATGTGTCCACTCCTATGGGCGATTATGTGGTTGTGGATCGGATCTATCGGTCCTGTGTGGTCAAATTCAGTGGTTACGGGACTAGAGCGGACCTTCTATTACTTGATATGACAGACTTTGAGGTCATCCTGGTGTAAAGACCCGTAAAATTTCATGGCTAAGAATAATTTCCAAATAGGTTCCCGTGTTGTTATAACTGTAGAAATTCTTAAAACGGGCCCCTTTTGAGTAAAAACTACCCCGGGACTTAAAGGATAAAATTTTGCAAATTTGTGCAGGTCTGCGGTCCACTATGCAATCACAAATCAGGTATGCAAACCGCATAGTTATCGCATACCTGGACAGTTTGCTTTCCATTTTGAGGATAGCTATACGGCCTAGAATGCGATCGCATTTCACGAATGTGGGCCGCATATTTTTCGCACTCTTGCACCTTGACTTTTGCGGAGGGAGTTATGCGACGCACTATGCGATCGCATAACAGGTATGCAGACCGCATAGTGGTCGCAAACCTGGGCAGTCTACTTCTCTTTTTGGCCCATTTGAGGGCCAATTATGCGACAGGAATGCGGACCGCATAGCAGGAATGCGGTCGCATTCCTGACTGCATTTCTGCTTCGGGACTGTTAAATTTCTAATTTCATACCCGACCCCCAGTTCATTAAAACACCTCCCCCTTTCATTTTAAGTTCATTTTCTGATAAATTAGAGAGATGAGAGAGTGGGTTCTATAGAGAGAGAGAGAGAGAGAGAGTCCAACTTCATCCAATTTGTTCCTCCAACACTACTCAGGCCTGGAATTGATCAAGTAGGACACCATTTTCTTCACTACAAGAGGTAAGCTTCTACCCATCAACCTTAATTTCCAGATTTTTGTTAAAATGAAACATGGTTAGGTGAATTCATGAAGATAAGGTAGGAGCCTTGCATGCATGTAACCAACTAATCATAATCTAGTAAAAGGAAATGGGTTAGAGTAATCTTTCACTAAAAAGAGGCCTTTTCAACCTAAAAGAACACTTAGTGTTTGATAGAATGATCAAGTGAGTTCAAGTCATGATCATTGTTCCTAATTCTAAGTTAAATTATGCCACATTTTGAACTAGATTGAAGGTGCTAGAAGGTCCGGTGAATTGTGGTAGAAATTAAGGAAAAATCCCAAATCAAGGTATGTATGGCTAGCTTTAGTCTTTGTAGAGTTACCTTGTTGGTGTCCGAGTACACGGTATGAAATTCTTGCTTGAGCATATGTGAATTGTTTGTCCTGCTGTGTCGAGTTGTACGAATTCATTCTCGGATTTTCTTAGGTCAATTATCATGCTAATTGAGATTATGAAGGGTGATTCTTTGTGCTTATCCTACCATGTGTAAAGCTCGTTAAATGTTCAACACTTCGGTATGAAAGGATGTGCTGCAAAACAAAAGAAACGAATGAAATAAAGTGTTGAATGTATCCAAGTGCTAAATGCTGTGTAATAAATAATGAAAGTAAATATGGGCTGATTTTATTGAGTTAAATGATTATGGAAACACCATATATGAATTGCTGATTGGTAAGGATCATTGTGACTTCATTTCACATAGTTATTGGTTGATATGAACTTGTGTTCTTCATGATAAAGATCCTTGTGATATAATTTTTGGTGATTGTTGTTGTGAAATGTGATCGTATGGTGGGACCGGGTTGCGCGCTGCAACATGAAGTAATAAGGGTGGAGTGTGATTGTACGGTGGGATGGGGTTACGCACCGCAACACGAAGTAATAAGGGTGGAGAGGTAATAAGGGTGAGATGAGAATATACGGTAGGATCGGGTTGCACGCCGCAACAGATGAGAAATTGAAACAAGTAACTGTGAAATATTCATTTATGGTTTTTTGTATACTTGTGTGGTTACCCTAACTGTTTTCTGATTGTGTATTGTTTGATTCTACTTGGAATAAACTTGGTTCATACATGCTAGTACTATTCAATGGTGCTAACGTCCCTTTTGTCGGGGGTGCTACATCTTTTATATGGATGTAGGTGGTTCCACAGCAGGTAGCTCAGACCACCGATAGTGGTGTTTCCCCTTTGTACCTTCAGTAGATCCGGTGATCCCCACTTCCTCTCGGGGCCATGTGTAGTCTACATCATCTTTTGTATATGTTATGTCTTTTAAGGTATAGCCGGGGCCTTGTTGCCGGCAAGTATTTTGTAAACTCTTAGTACTCTTAGAGGCTTCTTAGACATGATGTGGGTTGTACATATATGTGTTTTGGGCGGTAAATGTGTTTACTAGTAATCGTGGTCCGAATCAGAATTATTGTATGTTTTGTGATTATCAAATGTGGAAATGATAAAGGATAATATGAACTCAAGTAGTAGATTCATGTTTAAACTCTAAATTTCTAATTCATGTGGAATAATGTATTTTATAAACACAGGGTGATGCGTTGGGTAGGAAAGGAAATTCAGGTCCGCTTGACCGGGATCATCCGGTTGGGCGCCGGTCTCGTCCCTCGATTTTGGGGCGTGACACCTGGGCATGTACTGGTTATCTCCATATCACGCCATCCTTGATTTCCACACCAAGAATGTTACCTTAGCGATGCCGGAGTTACCGAGGTTAGAGTGGAAGGGTTCGTCTGTCAGCACATCCAGTCGGGTTATCTCTTTTCTGAAGGCTCGTCATATGGTCGAGAAGGGTTGTCTGGATTATTTGGCCTATGTTCGGGATACAACCGTAGAGTCTCCGATGATTGATTCAGTGCTAGTAGTCCGGGTGTTCACCGATGTGTTTCCTACTGACCTTCCAGGCATGCCGCTAGATCGTGATGTTGATTTCTAGATTAAGTTGGCTCCAGGTTCCCAGCATATATCTATCCCACCGTACCGTTTGGATCCGAAAGATTTGAAGGATCTGCTTGGGGATTTATTAGCAAAGGGGTTTGTCAGACTGAGTCTATCACTCTGGGGTGCTCCAGTGCTATTTGTGAAGAAGAAATATGGAACTAGGCGGATGTGCATTGATTACCGCCAGTTGAACAAAGTTACTATCAAGAACAAGTACCCGTTTCCGCGTATCAATGATTTGTTTGACCAGTTACAGGGTGACAGGGTGTTTTCTAAGAATGACTTGAGATCGGGGTACGGGGTACCATCAGTTGAAGATTCGGGACTCTGATGTTCTGAAGATTGCCTTTCGTACTAGATATGGTCATTATGAGTTTCTAGTGATGTCCTTTGGCTTGACTAATGCCCCAACGACATTCATGGACTTGATGAACAGGGTGTTCAGGCCTTATATCGATTCCTTTGTTATCATCTTCATTGATTCCATCTTTATTTACTCACGCAGCCTGGGGGAGCACGAGCAACATGTGAGAGTAGTGCTCCAGACTTTGCGGGAATAGAAGTTATATGCTAAGTTCTCCAAGTGTAAGTTTTGGTTAGATTCTGTGGCATTCTTGGGACATGTTGTATCAGTCGATGGTATTAAGGTGGATCCCAAGAAGATTGAGGCAGTTCAGAGTTGGCCTTGTCCCACTTCAGCGACTGACATCAGGAGTTTCTTGGGTTTAGCAGGGTATTACCGCTGGTTTGTGGAGGGCTTTTCATCCATTGCATCACCTTTGACTAGATTGACCTAGAAGGGTGCTCAGTTTTGTTGGTCCGATGATTGCGAGGCGAGCTTTCAGAAGCTCAAGACAGCCTTGACTACAACACCAGTGTTAGTGTTGCCTTCCGGTTCGGGGATGTATATTGTGTATTGTGACGATTCACGCATTGTCTTGGGTTGTGTATTGATGTAGGAGGTGCGAGTTATTGCATATGCTTCACGTCATCTGAAGCCCCATGAAAAGAATTATCCTGTGCACGATTTGGAGTTGGCCGCGATCGTTCATGCTCTTAAGATTTGGAGGCATTATTTATATGGGGTGTCTTGTGAGGTCTACACTGATCACCGCAGTTTGCAGAACTTGTTCAAGGAAAAGGATGTTAATTTGAGGCAGCATAGATGGCTTGAGTTACTAAAACACTATGACATCACTATTATTTATCATTCGGGCAAGGCGAATGTAGTCGCGGATGCCTTGAGCAGGAAGGGAGAGATTATGGGTAGTTTGGCATTCATATCAGCAGAGGAGAAGCCACTAGCTTTAGATATTCAGTCCTTGGCTAACAGACTTGTGAGGTTGGACATTTAAGAGCCCAACCAAATTCTTGCATGTGTTGTTGCTCAGTCTTCGTTATTGGGGTAGATCTAGGCCCAACAGTTTGATGATCCATACTTGGCAGCCCTTAGAGAGACGATACTACATGGTGGTGCCAAAGAGGTTTCTATTGGCGAGGATGGTGTATTGCAACTTGTGTTCCTAATGTCGATGGCTTGAGGGAGAGGATTCTAGAGGAGGCGCGCAACTCTCAGTATTCTATTCATCCAGGTGCTACGAAGATGTATCGGGATCTGAGACAACACTAATGGTGGCGGCGGATGAAGAAGGACATAGTTGAGTATGTTGCTAGGTGCCTAAATTGCTAGCAGGTTAAGTATGAGCACCAGAGGCCAAGAGGCCTACTCCAGCAGATGAGTATACCCGAGTGGAAGTGGGAGAGCATCACTATAGACTTCGTGGTGGGATTGTCGTGGGCCTTGCGGAAGTTCGATGCTGTATGGGTCATTGTTGACACGTTGACCAAGTCAGCACACTTCATTCCAGTAGCCACTACTTATACTTCAGAGAGGTTGGTGATAACTAGGGATTTGAGCCTATTATTTTCTCTCTTTTGCTTAGGTTTTGGGTAAAAAATGCGTAAAGGTTTTGCCGAAAACTAACTTAATGTGCTTGCTTGCAGGGTTTGGTCAAAATGAGGCAAAGAAGCCAAAATAATCTCATGAAGGAGTCAAACTTGCACAAACCACAGACTGGAATTAGACCGCTGACCGTGACAAAAAAGCGAGACCGCGTTGGGTTCACCACTGAGGCGGATACTATTATGCGGCCCGCGATATTGAGGTTCAGAGACATTGCATTTAAGTACAAACATTGCCGCTGGCCGCGTTCAAATTACGCGACCCCGTATTAGTCTAACGTGGACACGAAGGATATTCCGCTGATAGCGCAACTTGAGGTTCAGAGACCCTGCAGGTCGAGTTTAACTGAGCAACACGATCCGCGAACAAAAATACCCGGCCGCGATTGAAGCAAACGCGGACGCGAATGAATTTACGCGGTCCGCAAAACCTAGTCCAACCCAAGCCCAGATTTGAAGAAACGCGGACCACACTTGTTATTGTGCGGCCGCGAAAGTCCAAGCGCAGACGTGCCTATTATTCACGGTCAGTGAAACCTCCGTAGGGGAATTTTTTTCCAGAAATTTTAGCTGTGTATAAATAGATCTTTTTGACATTTTTAGGTCAAGTTTTGTAGTAATTTTAGAGTAGTGTTAGCTTCTATCTTTAGGTTTTATTCTTGTATTTGAATTTTATGGCTTATATTACATCTTCATCTTTGATTTCTACCATTATTATGAGTAGCTAGACCCCATAGCTAGGGTTGTGACCCAACCTTAGTATGGGTATTTAATGGGTCTTGAGTTTTAGGGCTTAATTGTTTATGGGTTAGTGATATTTAGCTTATCTCATGCTTTAATTGTAGAATTGGTGGTTGCAAACATCGATTCGTGCCTTTATGAATTAGGCTCTTCTTAAGAAAGAGAAACTAAGTCTAGGAAAAGTAGGCTACCAAGGAATTGGGGTGAATTCAAGAGATTGATAACTCCAATTAAAGGGTTAAACCTAGAGATAGTAATACCCGACTTGAGCCAATTTCACTTGCATTGCTTGAACGCCCATTTGGACTTGAGAAAGCCAAATCGGGAAAAGTCACTCAAACTACCGAGAGGTATAGAGTGAGTATTTATGTGTGAAGGTTATATCACGACCCCAATCATAACAGGCTAGTCCGAGACTCTCGACCCCATTAGATACTCGCCTATGCGGAAGTTACTTCCCTAGTGCTTTTTCTCATTTGAAAAACTCTCACAAAAACATTGTACTTATATTACTTTTAGCAATAAATAGCATTAAAATTAGAATAGAAACAATCCCAACCATGGTTAGAAGTGCAATTAGAAACAACACGCATAATTAGATTAGGTAGAAACCCAACTCCCAACCAATATTAACTCCCCGTGGATATCGATCCCGACCTACCGAGTAAAACTGCATTGACCTCTCCTTGCTACTTTATAGTGGTGTACAGTTGGAACCGATCACTTTTTGGCGCCGTTGGCGAGGAGTTAAATGGTTTTGGTTGTCTATCTGACTAGTTGTGCGTCTTGTTTTTCTTTCCTTCTATTTTGCTAACTTTTGTGTGTTAATCATTTTAGGTACAAAATCGCTGATCCTATTAGCAATGTTCTCCTGGGGGAGGAGGTAGATGATAATGGTGATGATGAGGTGCATCTAGTACCTCAAGCTCAAAGAAGAGGCCGCCAGGCCAATGACAACATTCCAGACCCTCTTTCACCTCCTCCAAGGGAATCACATCGAGTGCTTCCCAATGAAGGTTATGCCAGTGCTATTGTCCCACGCCGGATCCGGGAGGGCAATTTCCAAATTACAAATGTTATATTGACCTTATTGGAGCAAAGAGGGTTCTTCACTGGCGCTCCCCATCAGAATGCATATAAATATCTAAAGGGTTTTGTAGATACCTATTGGGGAAGCGAACAGACAAACGTGTCAGAGGATGCATTTAGACTGAGATTGTTCCCTTTTTCACTTATAGGGAAAGCTTTGGACTGGCTCGAGAGGCTCCCCTACCATTCCATCACCACGTGGGATGAGTTGGCTGACAAGTTTATAGCCAAGTTTTTCTCACCGGGTCATATGGCAACATTAAGGGATGAGATCTTAGCCTTCAAATAGGAACCTAATGAACCTCTTCATGAAATTTGCGAGAGATATAGAACTATGGTAAAGGAATGCCCCAACAATGACATGACTGAAGCAATGATTCAACAGACTTTTTACAGGGGTATCAACACTACCAACCAATGCGTGGTAAATAAGCTAGCTGGGGGAAAATTTATGAAGATGACTTATGCCGATGCTTGTGACATACTTGATGAAATGGCTTAGACTTCTTCAGCTTGACAGAGTCGGGAAAATGTTCCTCAAGGTGACCCGAATGTAATCAATCTTCACAAGGAACTTCAAAACCACGGACAAGCCATAACTTAGTTGACAACTACTATGAATCAGCTAGCAAAAACCCAAATTAAGCAATTTCAATGAATAAAGCAAGTAAATGCAATGGAAGGAGTAAATTTAATGGTCAACAAGAGGAGACAACGTGGTCAGCAAGTGCAAGGTAATCAAGATTAATATCAACAAAGTGGAAGTGGATACAACCAAGATGATTTATGATGACCAAAGCGAGGAAGTTTTGTATGCCAACAACTACCAAGGACAACGGAGCAATGATCCAAATCAACAATGGAGATCGCAAGAGAATAACCAAAATTGGAGCAACCAAGGCCAAGGAAATTGGATCAATAATAAACAACAACTCAAACAATTGGGGGAACAACAATCAAGGTTGGGGTGGAAATAACAATTGGAATGGAAGCAACAACAACAATTGGGGAGGTAATGGAAATCGGGGGTCGGGATTTCAAAGGCCCCCGATGTATCAACAACCCAACAATCCACCTCCATATAAATCAAGGGAAAAGTTCTTCAAATAATGAAATGGGGCGGATAGAGAATATGTTCAAACAAATGATGGAAAGGAATGCCGATTCCGATGCTCAAATTGCCTCCCACACTACTTCCATCCGCAACCTTGAAGTACAAATGGGTCAAATCTCGCAAGAATTGAACACTCGCCCTAAGGATGCTCTACCAAGTGAAACGGTATTAATCCCGAAGGTTGGGAACAATACATGCCATGCCATGGCGGTGACCACAAGGAGAGGTAGAGGTGGTGAAGCAAGTACCTCCAATCAAAAGAAAGTTGTAAGTGATGATGTTGTGTTGCAAAATGATGATGATCCAATAGTTGATGAGAAAGTGAGTGAAGATAACTTGAATGATAAAGTGAGGATATATATTCATGACAACAAGGAGGAGACTCAAAATGACGTGAACCCGTCTAGGGAACACGTGATAGACATACCAGAAATGATAGTGCCAAAAGCCAAGGTTCCTTTCCCAAGGCCTCCTCTTCCTTATCCTCAAATACTTGCAAAGAAAAAGAATGAAAACCAATTCAAGAAGTTCAGTAAGATGATGAAAATCTTGTAAATCAATGTGCCTTTGGTGGAAACTCTTGAGAAAATGCCGGGATACGCCAAGTTTATGAAAGACTTGGTAACTAAAAAGAGATCTATGGATTGTGAGACCATCAAAATGACTCATCAAGTGAGTGCAATTGTGCACTCGATGGATCCAAAACTTGAAGATCCCGGTGCATTTACAATTCCTTGTACCATTGGGAGTGCGGATTTTGCAAAGGCCTTGTGTGATTTGGGACCAAGTATAAATTTGATGCCTTAATCAGTATCCAAGACTTTGGGTATTGGTAAAACGAGATATACATCAATGAGATTGCAAATGGACAATGAAGAAGCCGTTTGGTATTATTGATGATGTTCTTGTCCGGGTTTGACAAGTTTATTTTGCCTGCTGATTTTGTGATTCTCGACTGCGAAGTCGACTATGAGGTGCCTATAATATTGGAAAGGCCTTTCCTAGCAACAGGGAAGGCTTTGGTTGATGTGGAAGCAGGGGAGCTCACCTTCCGGATGGGCGATGAAAAGGTTGTATTCTACGTGTGCAAATTGATGAGGCAGCCGAATAGTAATGAAGTTTGCTCTTTTGTGGATCTTGTGACAAAGGTGATAGTTGATAAAACAAGTGCCATGATCAATGTGAAAGATCCTATGGAAGCTGTATTGTTGAACCATGAGGATGATGAAAGGGATGTCTTGGTTGAATGTGAAAATGCCTTGCAAGGAATGGGATCCTACTCTTATGGGCCTCATAAACTCTCCTTGGACTTGGAAAATCGAAAGACTCCACTGACAAAGCCCTCGATCGAGGAGCCACCAACATTGGATTTAAAGCCTCTTCCCTCTCTGTATTGGTAAAAAGAGTTTCACACATAAGCCAACTCTTGACAACTCAGCCAGTTATGTGGACACAGTAGAACGCGACAACTGGATGTGATTCTTTGAAGAGTTACGGAACAAAGAGGCACAATTCAATAAACCCTCGAGCTCATCAGCCACGCGAAACTCAACCTGATCAAAACAGGGAAGAGACACAATCATAATGAATCTGGACAAAGCTACGGGCATATTTAAGAACCCACAATTGATTACTCGTACGTTATGTAACCGTACCCTAATTACTGTTATCCTTAACGCCCTATTAATGTCATAATTAGTCATTTATGAGCAATCATAGAAAGAGTTGTACGTTATATCAAGGAATCTCCTATATAATCGAGGGGAATACATCTTGTAAAGGCATTTGATTCTCGAATACAATCTACTTTGGTTTTCTATGTTTCTGCAATATTGACTATTATTCATTTTTCTCTATTTCCTTGATTATCAGTAACCCGTGTTCATCCTAGAAATAACTTTAGTCAAAGGATCAAATTCTTTGGTTAAACAAATTGGTTCTGTTACCAGGAATCTGATAATATTTATTTTCTTTTCAAGTGATATCCTATGAACTATGTCGAACTCCAACGACAACAACCAACAAAGGAATGGAACCCCAGTTCCATCGCCTTCATGAACCCCAGTTCCATCGCCTTCATGAACCCCACGTGGTTCAAGGGAACAATCCCTAGAAAGATCCAATAACAACAATGGTGATAATGATCAAACAGTGGAACAAGATCGTGTAAAGCAAATGATTGCAGAGTATGTGAGCCAAGCTTTGAAATAATTTGCGAGGGATTACCGGCAACATTACCTACACCACCGACGCCAGCCCCGAATAATACCATCACCATGGAAAATCCTCAATCTGGGTTGAGAAACTTAGGAAGAGGAGATACTCTAATGAATCTCTCGAAGCGAGACCAGGTATATCTAATAACTCTGAATTACAAAATTTACTACTAACCATGCAGAAACAGATGAAGGAGCAGAACGATCGCATCGAACAAATNACTACTGGAGTAAAAGGCAACGACTTAACAAAACAAGAGATTGAATCAGTCCTTGTCAAAAAAATTGGGGAAACACTTACCAAAGGAGCCGTAACCTGGTAGTTTCTTCTCTTTGAAAATTCTATTGAGTCTTTTGCTGAGCTTGCAGATTCATTTATAAAAGCACACTCTGGTGCACAAAAAGTTGAGAAAAGAATGGAAGACATATTCAAAATAAAACAAGGAGATACTGAACTACTCAGTGAGTTTGTAGATAGGTTTCAATGAGAAAGAATGCAGTTACCCAGGGTGCCTGATAATTGGGTAGCCATGGCATTTGCAAGCAACCTAAACGATAAAAGCTCAGAAGCAACGAGAAGAATTAAGGGAAGTCTAAGAGAATTCCCCACTACAACATGGAACGATGTATATAACAGGTATAGTATTAAACTCAGAATAGAAGAAGATATCATTGCTCGTTCGAGAGATAAAGATAATCCAGACGTCCTGAATTAGACAGAAGATCAGGTAAAAATAGGTACGATCCTTACTTAGGACCCTCGGGACGTGATATTCGTCCTAGATTCGAAAACACTAGGTCAGACTATAGACCACAAGGAAGAGATGTAGTCTCATCCTCGTCTAGATCCAGAAAAGATCGAGATGAACGACCTAGAGGTAACGCTCAAATTGGGGATTATACCTTTAATGTAAGTACTACTGAACTTGTCTCAATATTTAGAAACATGGGAGACAAGGTTAAGTGGCCCAAAGAGATGCGATCAAATCCAAACAGAAAGAACTCAGATCACTGGTGTGAATTCCATAACGATCATGGGAACAAGACTGAGGATTGCAGATTTTTACAAGGTGAAGTAGAAAATTTATTGAAACATGGCTATTTAAAAGAATTGTTTAGTGATAAAGGTAAACAGGCATATATGAGGAACATGAAGGAGCCCCCAAAGCCTCCTTCTCCAAAATGAACCGTCGACGTGATACACGGAGGTGAAGAAGTAAACAGAGTGATCTGCAAAAGGACCACAAAGTTCACCGTTACACATGGAGAACGGGTTTGTGAAAATCTGGAAGCGGATGATATAACCTTCGATGATGCAGATATCGACGGATTAATGCTTTCTCACAACGATGCTCTAGTAATATTTTTAGTTATTCATGACACTAACGTAAAAAGAGTGTTGATTGATCCAGGTAGTTCAGTCAATATCATTTTGCTAAGAGTCGTGGAAGAATTGCTATTGGGGAATCAAGTAATCCCAAGGGCATGAGCCATATCGAGGTTTGATAACTCTACAGTTATAACAAAAGGAGAAATTGATCTTAGCACTTATGCTGAGGGGGTGATCAAAAGTACCAGTTTCCAAGTCATCGATACTGACATGGTTTATAACATAATCGTGGGAAGGAAATGGATGCACGACATGAAAGAAATACCCTCCACCTTGCATAAAGTAATTAAATTCCCTCTGAATGGGGGATTCAACAAATTAGATTCGATCAACAAAACGCAAGAAATATAAACTCCGTGGTACACTACAACAAGAAAATAAAGGTGAAAGAATCACGAGATAAGGGAATCTCCCAAGCACGTAACACTGCCCAAACATGCATGGAAGAAATTACTACCCAAATAGGTACGGAAAGTATTATTGTTGAAACAGGTACAAAAGAAAATACTTACGAGAAGGTGAATCAAGTTACCACGGAAGGTGCATTAGACTACAAGGATGCAGATTCCAGACCGGACATCATTCATGAACCGGAGGAAGACGAGCACATCAAAACAACTACAGAAGAGCTCGAAGCTGTTCCATTGTCTGAAAAAAGCCTGAACAGAAAGTGTATATAGGCACGAGGCTGGGCCCCGCTCGAAGAGGTAAGTTAATTGATTATTTAAAGGCTAACGCAGACTGCTTTGCGTGGTCCCACTAAGATATGACAGGCATCCCACCAGAAGTGATGACTCATAAACTAAATGAAGATCAATCCTTCGTACCTGTGAAACAGAAGAAACGAAAGCAAGGACCATTCAAGAACCAAGTGATCGACGAAGAGGTACAAAAACTCTTGAAGATTGGTTAGATACGAGAGGTAACGTACCCTAACTGGCTAGCAAACACCGTGTNAATTAGATTAAAATGGATCCCTCTGATGAGGAAAAAACTTCCTTCATTACAAACAGAGGGACTTACTGTTATAAAGTTATGCCTTTTGGTTTGAAAAATGCTGGAGCCACCTATCAAAGGTTAGAGACTAAAATGTTCCAAGAACATCTTGGAAAGACGATGGAAGTTTATATTGATGATATGTTGGTAAAATCAACACAAAGCGGAAGACCATTTTCAGCATCTCTCTACTACTTTTGATATTTTACGCACGTATAATATGAAGCTAAATCCAGAAAAATGCACTTTTGGAGCGCAATCAGGTAAATTTTTGGGTTTCCTTGTATCGAACAGAGGAATAGAGGTAAACCCCGCTCAAATTAAAGCTATAGAAGAAATACGTGATATTTTAAAAAATAAAAAGAAAGTTCAAAGACTAACAGGGAGAATAGCAGCTTTGGGAAGATTTATTTCTTAGTCTTCCGAAAAAAGTTTTAAATTCTTCTCAGTTCTCAAAAAGCAGAATCAGTTCGAATGGACTGAAGAATGTCAGCAAGCCCTCAAGAATCTGAAGATTTATCTATCGAAAGCACTGCTGCTTTCAAGCCAAAAGAAGGGGAAAGATTGTACATCTACCTAGCTGTTTCAGAAATTGTTGTAAGTGCAGTACTGGTAAGAGAAGAAAAAGGTAAGCAATCACCTATCTATTATGTAAGTAAAACTTTGCTAGTTACTGAGACTAGATATCCACATCTGGAAAAGTTAGCCTTATCTTTAATAATAACATCTAGAAAATTACGACCATATTTTCAATGCCACCCAATCACCGTTGTGACTTCATATCCTTTACGAAATATTCTGCATAAACAGGAATTGTCAGGAAGATTAGCCAAGTGGGCCATACAATTAAGTGAGCATGAAATAATCTATCAGCCTAGGACTGCAAATAAGTCTCAAATACAAGCTGATTTTGTTGCTGACTTTAGTAATAGCATTGTCCCTGAAGTAGAAAAAGAGTTACAAATTTTTAATGGTGCTAATCCGGTCCTAGGACCCTATTCACCGATGGCTCCTTAAATATAAAAGGTACTGACTTAGGCATAGTCTTAATATCACCCACGGGTGAAAAGACACGTCAAGCTATCAAGTGTTATCCTATAACTAACAATGAAGCAGAGTGCGAAGCTGTTATTGCAGAGCTTGAACTCGCACGAGAGCTCCCAATCGAGCAAATTGTGATCAACAATGATTCCCAACTGGTAGTAAATCAGATACAAGGGACTTACATCGCTCGAGAGACTCGAATGCAACAGTATCTTGAAAAAGCACGAGAGCTCGTGAGACAATTCAAAACATGGAAGGTAATGCAAATACCTAGAGAGGAAAATGCAGAAGCAGATGCATTAGTTAACCTCGCAGCAGTCACAGAAGTAACAAACAAAGATAATGCAATTGTCCTCCAACTATTTCATTCAATGATCGACCAGGACGTGAATGAGGTAACTTTCATCAACTTAACCTGGGACTGGAGAAACGAAATTCTTAATATTTTGCAGAATGGCACCGTACCTGAAGACAGGAAAGCAGCTCAAGCACTTTGCCGCAAAGCTGCACGGTACTGCCTTATTCGCAACTCACTTTATCGCAAGATGTTCGGAGGACCTCTAGCTAAATGCCTTGGACCTAACCAAACGGAATTTGTGATGAAAGAAGTCCACGAAGGACACCGTGGAAATCACTCAGGGGCGAGATCCTTGGTGAAAACCCTAATCAAAGCTGGATACTATTGGCCTAAGATGGAAGAAGAAGCCGAGAACTTCGTATCCAAATGCTACAGGTGCCAAAGGTTTGCCAACAACGTGCATCGACCAGTGGAATTATTGCATCCAATAATATCCCAATGGCCTTTCATGAAATGGGGTATGGACATAGTGGGAGCTTTTCCCACAACTAAAGGACAGGTACGGTTTTTGCTCATGCTAACCGACTATTTTACAAAATGGGTAGAGGTAGAAGCGTTCAAACAAGTGCGAGAAAATGAAGTTAAAAGCTTCTTATGGAGAAACATAGTATGCCGCTTTGGAATACCAAAGGAGATCGTGTGCGATAATGGCCCACAATTCATAGGCTCGCAAATCACAGAATTCTTCGAAAGCTGGAAAATCAAACAGATCACTCCAACACCGTACCACCCCGTGGCTAATGGTCAAGCTGAGTCAACGAATAAGGTCATCATCAACAATCTAAAGAAGCGGCTGGATAAAGCCAAAGGAAACTTTCCTGATGAGTTACCAGCGGTATTATGGGCATACAGAACAACTTCAAAAATAGCCACGGGAGAAACCCCGTTCGCACTTGTCTATGGCTCAAAAGCCTTAATACCTGTGGAGATTGGCGAACGAAGCATAAGTTTCTCAACAGCCACGGAGGGAGCAAACGACGACGAATTAAGGACCAATCTGGACTTACTCGAACCACGGAGAGAAGCAACACTGATACAGATGGCAGCTCAAAAACAAATCATAGAGCGTTATTACA
>ML344869.1:0-39142 GCA_005239505.1 Nicotiana paniculata | reverse complement strand
GTATTACTTCTAAGGAAAAGAAATACCCCTGGTCAGGTATCACACGTTCAATTTTATTTTGAACATTTAAAAATTTTACTAACTTCTTTAGATGATAGGCATAAATCTAACCCATCACTAGATGATGATATTAAACCTGCAAAGACACGAGGAAATAACACAATTCCCGGTCTAGGGTTACACTTTCTGATAAACATTTTAAAANTCCAAATACAAAGCCTAATGCAAAAATGCAAAAAAAACCTCGAACATGTTCAGGCTGAAAGGCAAAATATTAGTCACGAGGCAGAAATGTATACTTATTCAAAACTGTTGTAACAAAAACAGTTAGGGGGTAAAAGATCATCATCATTTGTACTTACTCAAAAAACTGTTACCACATAAAACAGTTACAAATGAAAGATCAAAATTCATGTATTTGTTTAGAAAACTGTTGTCAAATAAAATAGTTACGGATGAAAAAGCATTTTCCTCGTACTTATTATAAAACTGTTATCAATAAAAACAGTTGCGGGTAGAAACCCCAATCTTTATAAAAAACTGTTACTAGTGAAAAACAGTTGTTCCCTTGTATTAATATCGAAAAACTGTTACCTATGAAAAATAGTTACGAAATACAAGGGTATACCAAATCTGTTAACCAAAAACAGTTGCAACATGAGTTTTAGACGATAATCAAACACATGTAAAATGTCGTGGAAGTTCAAACAAAAAACTTTCCTTGGAAACATTCTTAAACATGTGTAAAATTCCTATCACTCTATTGCATTATCATGAAGTTGAGACGTCTTCTTCATGTCAATCATAAAGGGCCCTCTTCCATAAATTATGCCTACTACAAAAAGGCACACATTTAATACGACACCGTGCCTATTTAGGTACGAGTAATCTAAAGCATTATATATGCAAAACTCAGGGGTAAAACTAAAACCTCGAAAAATGAAGCATGCAAAAGACGTAAAGAGTGAAACAGAAACTCAACAAAAGTCATACTAGCATTAATATATTAAAACGGCTAAGTAAGAACTAAGTATTTACTTATACTTAGCCGTATAGAATTTTTATACATTGAGGTGCCCCTAAGTTGTCATTTGGGGACTTTAAGGAAATCCAAATTTACCCTCGATGGGACTGGGGGTAACCACCAATTGAGACAAAGATAAAAGAAAAAGGGGTGAACCGACTAAACTTCTTCAGAAGGGGGGTTGACTTCACTGGCAGAAGGAGCGAGAGCAACCAGGGATGAAGAGGCACGAGCAACTGGAGTCTCACCATCAGGTGAAGAGAGGTTATGACCTTGTTGAGCCTTCTCCATGGCTTCCTTAGTTTTAGCTATTTCAGCACTAAGGTCAAAACCCTCTTGACTCATTTTCGTCAATGTGCCAAGGCGAGAATTCATATACGCCCAGCTCACATCAACAACAGCCACCTCTTCAATATATTCATAATACCTTGACCATACTTGAAGCTCAGCTCTCAATCTGTCCTTCTCCGCTTCAACAGCTTCATGGGCGGCCCTTAACGGTACAATCGACTCCTCCAGAGTTTAAAATTTATCTAAAGCCTTACGAATGTCCTCTTGAGTACGAGTGAGTGATTGCGCGAGCTCGTCTGAGTATTCCTCCTTTTTTCCCAACAAGTTTTTCAAGTCTCTTATCTCCTCTGAGGCGCGGGACAGCTGCTCAACAAATGAGGACTCAAGAACACTCTTGTCTTTATCAGCCTGACTGGAAGAAGCCTTCTCTACTGCTAGTTCTGCCGCCACGCGCCTCATCTGCCGCTTCAAGGTACTCCTTTTCCTCTTCTAAGGCGTCCATGTCAATCCTTATGTGCTTTCCAATTATCAGCATCGGCATGCAACTCTTTTGTCTCCTGATCCGTATTTGAGATCCTCTTCATAAGCTCTATTCCTATAAGATTAATCTACAAGAAATAAACCAATCAGATATGATAAATTTCATATACGAAAATGAAAGAGGATAACCTGCATCATACCTTCAAAGAGGTATGCACAACTTCATTGGCCCATGTAAGAGCACTATGGTTGGCTAGCTTGGATTTCTCAGTGGGACCTATCAAAGGCTTGAGCCACATTTCGGGCTTACCCATTTTCTTGAAAAGATTCCCCTCAGCTGGAACCTCTATTACCACCTGCCGCATCTCTCTGCTGGAAGACCCTACTTCCCTAGCGGAAGGCATGGAAGCAGGCAGAGATGAAGCTGCAACAGGCACAGAGGGTTGAGGAGCTGGAGAAGCCACGGGCAAAGAAGCAGGCACGGAGGGTTGAAGAGTTGAGGAAGCCACGAGCAAAGCAACAACAGAAGCCGTAATAGCCAAAGGAGCAGATAAGACAACTTCTCTTAAAGAAGCAGGAAAGGCAGCGGACAAAGGGACATCGTCAGGAGCAAGTCAAAACCTTCATGGAACAGGTAATCCACAGACTTATGAATGGGGGAATGTGAAACATCTTCAAGGATAGAGGGCTCAACCACAGACATGGAAGGCAAGGTCATAGGTGTAAACTCATCATCTGAAACCACCCGCCTTCTCCATGGCTTGTGTACTAAAGCACCTTCTTCTTCTTCTTCTTCTACGGAACGAGACTCACTAATCTTCCTCTTCGAGGAAGATGAACCAACAATAATCTCTTGGTCCTGAGCCAAATACATCTTCGGGATAGATGAAGTAGACACCCCACGAGCAGAGAACCCTATCAAAAGGGAAAAAGTTAAACGACAAAGAAAGAAGAGACTCGAGTAAGGAAAGAAGCAAGAACAAAAGCTTCACTTACTGTGGGTCTTTACATGCCAACCATACCTCCCAGAGAGGTACTTCCAAGATCTCTCTTCTAAACGAACAACAAACAATAATTTTTCTACCCAATCACGGATACTGGAGACATTCTCAACAGTATCCATGATTGCTGAGAGAAGAAGAAACATATACGGTGTTAGTAAAACATCTCAAGTTAGAACGAGGAAAAGTAAATAGACATGAGCTAAAGCATACTCACGTGCACGATTCCACTTCTCATGGAAGGGAATATTTTCTTCACCCACCAAACCAACAGTGGGTACAACAACATACAGGAGGTACCAACCCCTATCCTTATCATCTCCAGGGGTTACCAGCACTCTTTTGCTCCTAGCAGTCAGAGTAAAAACCCCTTCACGAAACAAGGTAGGAGAGTAGAGATGAATAAGATGGTTGAAAGTAAAAGGAACCGAGGCTAAAGAAGATAAACTCCTACGACATGAGACAACTCTCCACGCAAGCAGACCAACTTGTCCTAAGCAGATATTGAAAAAATGGCAGAATTCAATTATGACTGGGTCAATGGGAGGTCTAACCCATAGAGTAAAAGGGTACGTATAAACAAAAGAATATCCCGTCTTGTAAGACGTTATTCTTTGATTACTATTCGGAATGTAGACAGGGAAAACATGCCTCCAAAAATACTCCCTACGAACAAGGGAAATCTGACCCTCATTTATAAGGGTTGGGTACCTTTCGACACTCTCAAGGGAAGAAGATTGGTATACAAGAACTTGATTATCTCTAGCAAAGACAAACTCAGCAGGAATAATTTCATCAACTCCAGGTTCACGAAGGCGTTCACCTCTACCTCTAGACAAAGACCGAGAAGCCCTAAACCTCGGAGAAACTAGAGATTTAGCGAAAGGAGAGGGAACTATCTGAGAAGAAGAGGAGCCTCTCGAATGCATGAATCCTAGACTACTAAGTCTACCACCCCTCCGACTCCTAGTCGGAGCAGAAGATGGCGTTAAATTTTCAATATCTATTACTCCCTGAGGTTGATTTGAAGAAGACATGTTTACCGAGGCAAGAAGAAAGTTCTTTACAAAAGACAAAGTTAGAAAGTATTTCGTGGAAGCAAAGAAAAGAAGAAAGGTATTTATACTTTAGGACAACCGTCAAACATGAAAAAAGAAGAAGAAAAATAATGATGAAAAGTCATAATTGAAGGTGTCACTTCGGGACTGACATAGCCGCAAAAAGCCTTAAAAGGTGCCGAGTAAATACAAAACCAATCCGAGAAGGACACGTGGTATGAGCATTAAATGGAAGTGACAAACGGCGCCTATGGTTCAGAGAAGGATACAATGTTTCGAGGTAAAGCGGCGGCAAAATATTCCCTCCATAAATGAGTATCCACTTACCAAATATTAATCGATAAATATATGGTAAGTGGGGGGACTATCTGTATTGGTAAAAAAGAGTTTCACACATAAGCCAACTCTTGAAAACTCAGCCAGTTATGTGGACACAGTAGAACGTGACAGCTGGATGTGATTCTTTGAAGAGGTACGGAACAAAGAGGCACAATTCAATAAACCCTCGAGCTCATCAGCCACGGGAAACTCAACCTGATCAAAACAGGGAAGAGACATGTCAGAATGAATCTGGACAAAGCTACAGGTAGATTCAAGAACCCACAATTGATTACTCGTACGTTATGTAATTGGTACCCCAATTACTGTTATCATTTGTAACGCCCCATTAATGTCATAATTAGTCATTAATGATCAATCATAGCAAGAGTTGTGCGTTATATCAAGGAATCTCCTATATAAAGGAGGGGAATAAAGCTTGTAAAGGCATCTGATCTCGAATACAATCTACTTTGCTTTTCTATGTTTCTGCAATATTGACTATTATTCATTTTTCTCTATTTCCTTGATTATCAGTAACCCGTGGTCATCCTAGAAATAGCTTTAGTCAAAGGATCTAATTCTTTGGTTAAACACTCTCACCTCAGGTATGAATTCCTAGGACCATCTTCTACATTACCTGTTATTCTTTCTACCTGCTTAATCAAAGTATAGGTAAACTCCACTCTTGAGGTGCTTCAAAAAATAAAAAAGGCAATTGGATGGCCTTAGCTAACATTCGGGGAATAAGCTCCGCCTTTTGCATGCATAAAATTATACTTGAGGATGATGCAAAACCTTCCGTGGAACATCAAGGGAGGTTGAACGAGGCTATGCAAGAGGTCGTCAAGAAAGAAATTATCAATTGGCTTGATGCAAGGGTGGTGTATCCTATTTCGGATAGTGCATGGACTTCACCGGTGCAATGTGTGGCGAAAAAGGGGGGTATGACTATTGTGACAAATGAGAAAAATGAGTTGATCCCTACTAGGACCATGACCGGATGGAGGGTATGTATGGAGTACTGAAAGTTGAACAAAGTGACCCGCAAAGATCATTTTCCATTGCCTTTTCTTGATCAAATGTTAGACAGACTTGCCGGGCGTGCCTACTATTGCTTTTTGGATGGGTACTTAGGGTACAACCAGATTCTCATAGCCCCGGAAGACCAAGATAAAACTACCTTCACATGCCCGTATGGGACATTTGCATTCTCATGGATGTCGTTTGGATTGTGTAATGCACCCGCTACCTTTCAGCGGTGTATGATGGCTATATTTATGGACATTTGCATTCTCATGGATGCCTTTATGGATGATTTCAGTGTTGTTGGGGATTCATTTGAAGAATTCTTGGAAAATATTAACAAGGTTCTAGCCTGATGTGAAGAGACAAATCTTGTGCTTAATTGGTAAAAATTCCACTTTATGGTCGAGGAGGGCATTTTCCTCGGCCATAAGATCTCAAAGAACGGAATCGAAGTGGACAAGGCAAAGACATAAGTGATTTCAAAGCTACCTCCTCCTACTTCCATCAAGGGAGTTAGGAGCTTTCTTGGGAACGCGGGGTTCTACCGAAGGTTCATCAAAGACTTTTCCAAAGTGGTGAATCCTTTGTGCAAGATACTAGAAAAGGATGCAAAGTTTGTGTTCAATGAAGAGTGCATAAGGCTTTTGGCTTCTAAAGTATAAATTGAAAACCACTCCAATCATTACCGCACCCAATTGGAGCTCTCCCTTTGAGCTCATGCGCGATGCAAGTGACATTGCGGTAGGAGAGATTTTGGGGAAAAGGGTAAACAAGATATTTCACCCGGTGTATTATGCAAGCAAAACAATGAATGATTCCCAGGTCAATTATACGGTGACGGAGAAAGAGTTGTTAGCAATTGTGTTCACCATGGAAAAGTTTCGGCCTTATTTCATGGGTGCCAAAGTGATCGTTCACACCAATTACGTGACACTCCGTTACTTGATGACCAAAAAGGATTCAAAAACTATTGATGAGATGGGTTTTGTTGCTTCAAGAGTTTGATCTCGAGATCATTGATAGAATAGGAAGTGAAAATAAGGTAGCAGATCATTTGTCCCCTTTAGAAGAGGAAGGGAGGCCCAAATATGGTCTTGAAATTAATGATGCATTCCCGGATGAGCAACTCCTCTCCATTTCTTTGAATGGTATGCCTTGGTTCGCGGATGTTGCTAATTTCCTTGTTACCGGCATTGTCTCGTGTGAGCTCTCTTCTAACCAAAAGAAGAAACTCAAACGGGATAGTTTGGATTATTATTGGGATGAACCCTATTTGTTCAGGATTTACAATGAGGGCGTGATTCGTAGATGTGTCCCAGAGGAGGAACAAATGAGTATACTCGATGCTTGTCATTTCTCGCCTTACGATGGTCATCACGGTGGGGAGAGAACTGCTTCCAAGGTTCTTAGCTGTGGTTTTTATTGCCCAAACCTGTATAGGGGTGCAAGTAAGCTTGTCAAGAGATGTGAAGAATGGTAGAGAGCTGGGGCAATATCAAAAAAGGATGAAATGCGTCTCACCACTATTCTTGAAGTTGACATTTTTGAAGTGTGGAGCATAGACTTCATGGGGCCTTTTGTGAGTTCGTGTGGCAACACTTACATTCTGGTGGCAGTTGATGATGTTTCCAAGTGGGTGGAAGCCGTGGCTTTTCCCAACAACGATGCTTAGAGTGTGGTGGCGTTCCACAGGAAAAACATCTTCACACAGTTTGGTACTCCTCGAGAAATCATCATTGATGGGGTGTCTTATTTCTGCAATAGGGCATTTGACACTTTGCTTTCAAAGTACGGTGTCAATCACAAGGTGTCAACTCCTTATCACCCCCAAGCTAGTGGACAAGTGGAGGTCTCAAACATGGAAATCAAAAGCATATTGTCAAACATTGTGAATGCAAATAGAACAGATTGGTCCAGGAAGCTCGATGATGCGATGTGGGCTTATAGGACTGCATTTAAGACTCCAATCGGTATGTATCCACACTGGTTGGTATTTGGGAAAGTGTGCCATTTTCCGGTTGAGCTAGAATATAAAGCCATGTGGGACTTGAAGAGGTTAAATCTTGAGTGGGATGTTGCAGCAAATCTCCGAGTAGAACAACTCAATGAGCTAGATGAATTCCAGTTTCATGCCTATTCAAGCTCATCAATGTACAAGGAGAAGATGAAATACTTGCACGAAAAATATTCTTGAAATAAGGAATTCAAGGAGGGTGATTTGGTCCTTCTCTTCAACTCCCGGTTACGTCTGTTTCCGGGAAAGCTTAAGTCCAAATGGAGTGGCCCCTTCGAAGTAGTACATGTAACACCCTTTGGTGCTCTTGACTTGAAAAACAAAAATGGTGAAAATCCAGGTTAATGGGCATCGAGTGAAGCATTACTTGGGAAAGTTTGATGACAGCCATGTGGTGGCCTTGATCCAGTTCCAATGATGATGGTAACCTGCGTCGTGCCACAACATTAAATCAGGCACTTCTTGGGAGGCAACCCAAGTGTTTTTTTCGTTCTTTTTCATTTTCTTCTTAGATTAGGCTCTATTTTGAACTAAATGGTTGTGAAATTTGTGTAGGAATTGTTTGTGCTGTGCAGGACTATTGCTGGAAAAATTTGGCTAAGGATGGGAATTACGCTGACCGCACTCAAAATTTCGCAATCATCAGAAGCTTTTTCACGGGGGCGTAATTATGCAGCGGATGCGGACTTGAAAAGTCTATAATGGTAACTCTCTGAATTTGTATCTGCATCCGCGGTCAGCGGTGCTCATTTACGGCCGCGCCCATTTTCCTCTCTCAGCAGAGTTGTTCCAACAACAACTCTTCAAAAATGTAAAAGAGCGAACCGCTGTGAGATTCCACGGACCATGCTCAGGTAAGTCGGTGGGTCCTTCTGCTTTAAGTATTAATAGACGGGCCCATCTCACTTCTCAAAGCAATACATCAATGTTCATCTTCTACTCTTTAATCTTCATTCTCATCGTACTTGCAAGAGTCAGTTCTCTACTTCAATTCTCACAGCTGGTATACTAGAATCCTTGTTTTAATTGTAGTTCTATCTTTTTCTTTTAGTTAGTTTCACTTTTTCTTTCTAATTATGGTAAATACATGGCAAGAATAAAATCATGCTTAACTGAGTCTAAAACTTCATGGGTAATTGTTTTTCATGCTTAATAGGGGATATGGTTGCTCACTATACCTGGTAATTGCCCAATTTTTCATCTTAGTGAAAACCCTAGGTCGTAATTCTTTCTTCAGTGCCTGTGCGTTTTGAATTCCACGGACCGCGACCCAAATTTTGCGGTCCGCGCTCATAAGTGTGTCTGTGCTAAAATTGGATGACTGTCCCCAGCCGCGAAGGTTTTTACGCGGTCATCGGCTAGCATTACGCGACCGCGCTTATAATTTCGCGGACCGCGGTGCTGAGCTTCAGAGAGTTACTTAATTGGGTCCGCGACCGTTTTCTTTTTTACGCGGCCAGCGTTTGATGTTTCGCGGCCATGCCTAGTATTTTTCTCTCAGCAGTGACTCAACTTCATAGATTGGGTAGTCTGAACCCCAATCTTTCGCGGCCGCGACCCTTTTACGCGAATAATGGTTGTCATTCCGCGGCCGCGACTCTTTTTCCGATGTTAGCGATGTTGATACCCGATTTTTTTCTCAAACTATTTTAAAATTTGCATGTATACCTTCAAAATCACTCTTTATAATAACTGGTATTTTTCTGTAATTTTTCATATTTTTATAAAATTATTTTCCAATTTATTCAGTATTTTTATATTCAATAATTATTCATAAATTGTATTATAAATAAATTCAGAATATTTCCTAGCTCAATATATCATTTTTAATCCTATTAGGATTTAATTATTCACAAATTAGCCAATTTGGCATTATTTGGCTATAATTACAATAATTTTGCAATTATAGCCTAATTGTACATTTTATGCCATTTTAATTCAATAGTTAGTCATTTTATATTTTAAATACTAGTTAATTACCTTAATTTCACCTATTTATCCTTAATTTTATATGATTATTAGCTATTTTTATTAATTATTTATCTAATTTTAATGGGTATTTAACAAATAACCATTCTTTATTTAAATTCCAGCCTAAATTAAACCTGGTCCTAACTCAATTAACCCCATCCCAAACCAAATTCCTACCCGGTCCAACCCCAGGACTAATCTAAACCGTTGATCAATTTAAATGAACGACCCAAATTAGTGTTACCATAATTAAACCTAGGAGACTACCCCCCACCCCTCATTCACCCGGTCTCTCTATCTCTCTACTCTATCTCTCTATCTCTCTAACTCTCTAGAGACTTCCAGTCTCCTATCTTCCTTCGATGAGGCCCTTTGTCTTCTCCGGCCACCTCTCCACTAGAGGCCACAGAATCCTCACCACCCTCCTGCCTCCTATGGTTCCTTTGCGACCGATGTTGCTATACCTAAGGTCTTCAAGAAACCTGGGTTCACTCTCCTACCCCCCCCCGGGCCTGTACTCACTATTCTCCAGCCACCTCCGGCCGTCCAAGTAAGATCTATGACTTTTGGGGTTTAAACTAGTAATGTTTTGAGGTTTCTTATCTTTCTGGGTTCTCTTGGAAACCCTAACTCTTAAAACTCTCCGATTCTTTTAGATCTATGATAGATTTGTGTATATTTTAAGCTATTTCATTGTTTTCTCAAAAGATTTTCAGATGTTCTCTAAAATGACTCTTCGTTTTCAACTAGGGTTTATTGACACCGTTTTTAATGATTCTCTTATGATTTTTCAGTATCATCCTAGGGTTTCTACTGCGTTTTAGTGATTTATTGAAGGTTTTCTCTTTTATTAGAGTCTTTATGTTGGAATCCCTAATTTTTGACCTAAACCCTAAGCCCCTGATCTGTCTTTTGAATATGTGTTTATATATGTGTCTGTGTTTCATGAGCTTTGTGATTCACTGATATTTTACCCTATGTTATTCATCTATGTCTTTGATTTCTCCTGCTTTCCCGTTTATCATACTGTCTACCCTATAAGTTCATGTGAATCCCCAATCTCATATGCTTTCACCACTAGGGTTTCTGAACTCTTGCCTGTTATTCATTCCAATCATTGATATTATTCCTGTTCGAATCCCTGATTCCCCGTAGCTTTAGCTTACTAGGGTTCCTGATTTATTAATTCTTCCCTGATTCCTTGTGATTTGAAACCTTACTAGGATATTCTTACTAATTCTCTGACCTTAGTCTATTTCTTACCTTGCCTCTATTGCATGCTGATACTGGGTTGAAATTGTTTCCTTATATGTTATATCTGGGGACTTTCCCTATTTGCTATTTACCTGATAATACCGTTTGAACTTAACCCCTTCAATTAAGGGATACTTATGCTGATTTTACAACTATTTTTGAATATTCCTCTACACTACATTTGGTACCTTTCCTTATTTGTTGTCTGATAATACCGTTGAAATCAACTCCCTCAATTAAGGGAGTACTTGGACTGATTATGCTCTAATTGATTCCCAATCCCTTAATTACTAGTTAATTTGATTCCTACCCTTATTTACCTAGATTTTAAACTACTATAGATGCTTCTCTTTTCTGCTCTCATAGGACAGACTGAAAGACACGAACAACTAATCTGTTCAACTCTCTCTCTCACAACTAAAACTTGCTCTCTATTCTCACTTTTGTGCTACTTGCTACTATTCTAAGTTAGCCGGCTGCAATCCAAGGCTAACTACTGTGCCATTCCTATTTCTGCTTTGTGTTTCTGCTTTCTTCACTTTGCTGGTATGTTCTAATCAGATTTTAGTCCTCAAACCAACATGTTTCTATTACTGTTGCAATTCATTGTGTTTCTAATCTGCTTCTATTTACTATTATGTTGTTCAACATGTAACTAAGATCCTGCATCCCCTCTACCTGTTAAGTTATGTTTTACTTGTCAATGCCCAGCATGTTTCTTGTAACGACCCGGCTGGTCATTATAAGAATTTACGCCCCGATCCCCTATTAACTGTTTTCCCCAAGTCTATTTCTGCTAAATTGAATTGCCGAGACATTTGGTTTTGAGTTTCGGAGAGTTTTGGGACACTTAGTCCCTAAATGAGAGCTTAGGTGTTGGAAAGTTTCCCATAGTCGGAACAGTGTGAAGACGGCCTCGGAATGGAAATCTGATGGTTTCGTTAGCTCCGTTAGGTGATTTCGAGGTTGGGAGCGTGTTCAAAATGCATTTTGGAAGTCCCATTTAGGCTTGAAATGCCGAAGCTTGAATTTTTGAAGTTTCCAGTTCGTTAGTGAGTTTTTGATCCGAGGGTCGGAATGAAATTCCGGATGTTGAAGTAGTTCTGTCATGTCTGTGTACAAAACTTGAGGTCATTCAGATGATTTTAGACGTATTTCGGCGTCGGATGTGAATTCTAGAATTTTCCTAAGTTCCTAGGCTTGAACCTATGCATAATCGATGATTTTGATGTTATGAGATGTGTTTTAAAGGCTCAACCTAGTTCGAATAAGGTGTTAGGGTTGGTTGGTGGTTTTGGTTGAGGTCCCGGGGGCCCCGGGGTTGTTTCAGATGCTTAACGGGAGAATTTGGGACTTATCAAATGGCTGAACCACACCTCTTCTGGTGTTTTCGCACCTCTGAAGGTTTTCCCGCAGGTGCGATGGCGAGGGATTTGGCCAGTGGTCGCAGGTGCGACCTGAGTTCCGCAGGTGTCGAACTACAGGCGCGACTAAACGATCGCAGGTGCGGCCCAAGTGGACTTAAGTGAATTCCGCACCTGCGATGATTTTTCCACAGGTGCGGTGACCGGGACCGCAGGTGCGAGATCCCTGTGTGTTTATTCCAAAAATCTTAGGGTTTATTTCATAAGTCTATAAATCGTTTGAGAGCTCGGGAATTGGTGATTTTCAGTGGGTTTTGAAGAGAAGGATCATAGGTAACATTTTTCTAATCCTAATTCATTGTTAGACCATTAATCCCCGTTGTTTTCTTTAGTTTAATTATAAAAAAAATGGGGTAAAAACCATGGGAAATTGATGAAACTTCCCCAAACCGAAATTCTGAGAATTTACGGGGTTTTCTGCATCGGATTTTGATTTTTTCTGGTCGAGTGAGTTCGTGAGTGAATGGGTGTCCGAAAAATATAACTTTTACCCAATTTTGAGACGTGGGCCCGAGGGGCATTTTGGTCATTTTACCTACTTTCGCGCCTTAACTTTGAATAAAATAGTAGAATCAGTTGCTTGAGATGTTATTTATGATATGTAATGTATAGATTTGGGCCATTTGGAGTCGGATACTCGTAGAAAACGTGTGGTTTCGAGTTGATTTTGAGCCGGTTCGAGGTTAGTGGCTTGTCTAGCCTTGTGTAGGGGACCTTTACCCTTAGGATGTGATATTTGGTAATTGAATGCCTCGTACGTGAGGTGACGAGCACGTACTTGTGCTAATTGTTGAAAATCCGATTTTACTTTAAGTATTTAGACTGAGTTTCTGTCTTACCTATTTTATTCTACTTGCAATTATAGTCTATGTTAGCTTAGAAAAGCATGCCTAGTTTCCCTAAATTGCCTATTTGCTTAAGTTGCTTTAATTGTACTACGTGAAGCATGTTAGGCTAGAACTATTTGTTGCCTTGTAATTTTACACTCTATTTATGAATATCTTCTTGTTGTGGATGCATATTTACATTGGGACTACGAATGTGGGATTCCGGTAGCTCATCCCCCTTGTTTGTTTACTTTGGGACTGCGGGTTAGATTCCCGATAGATCCCCCTGCACATTTACTTTGGGACTGCGGGTTAGATTCCCGATAGATCCCCTTGCATATTTACTTTGGGACTGTGGGTTCGATTCCCGATAGATCCCCCTGCACATTGATAGCTGGACTATGGGACGGTATCCCGGGAGATCCTTCGGATATACACATATAATGGACTACGGGACGGTATCCCGGGAGATCCTTCGGATATACACATATGATGGACTACGGGACTGTATCCTGGGAGATCCTTCGGATATACACATATGATGGACCACGGGACGGTACCCCGGGAGAGCCACTGGAAAGTTGAGAAAAGGACTACATGACGGTATCCTAGGAGATCCTCATTGTTACCATTGTTATTGAGCTGTACATATTCCGTGTTTACTCCGCTCGTTGTGTTTTCGGGTTATTGCCTTGTTTAACCTGGCTTATTTCACTGTTGTACTCATTATTACTGCTTGTTTTCATACTGTAAATTCCTATTATATTGTTTAACCTCAGTAGGGCCCTGACCTTCCTCGTCACTACCCGACCAAGGTTAGGCTTGGCACTTACTGAGTACCGCTGTGGTGTACTCATGCCCCTTCTGCGCATGTTTTTCATGTACAGATCCAGGTACCTCCACCCAGGCGCACTATCCCCGAGGTTGAGAGACCTTGCAGAGACTTCGAGGTACATCATTCGCGTCCGCAGACCAGGAGTCTCAATCTTATTCCAGCTTTAGTGGAAAGCTTTTCCTTCCTTACAGTTGTTTAGACATTCTGGAGTTAGAGCCGTGTATTACATTTCTGTTAGCCTGCATTTCTCGTGAGTTTCCGGGTTTTGGGGTGATATTGTAGACTTCCACGTTATTTTTGAGTGGTATATGCCGAGCGGCATTTATATACAGTCTTTCTTTAGTTGTTCAGTTTTAATCAATTATTACGCAAGTTATGTTGTTCTTCCGCATTGTTAGGCTTACCTAGTTATAGGGACTAGGTGCCATCACGACATGTTCACGGAGGGCGAACTAGGGTCGTGACAAGTTGGTATCAGAGCTCTAGGTTTATATGAGTCACGGAACACAGGCCGGTTTATTAGATTCTCGCTGATCGGTACAGAGACGTCTGTACTTATCTATGAGGGGCTATGTAACTGTTTAGGAAAAATCTTTACTTCATTTGATTTCCTTGTCGTTCGATATTTTTTGTGACATCAATTCTAAACCTATGTCTTCTATTCTCTCACATATGGTGAGGACACGTGCTACTCGGGATGATCAGGCACCCGCGCCCCCTACTACAGGCGTCAGAGGCCGGGGCCGAGGTAGAGGCCAAGGACGCGCATGTGGTGCGGGGAGAGCACCTGCGCGAGCTTCCGCTGAGGTACCACCAGCAGATCCAGCCGAAGTCCAGGCACGTGACACGCCTACTGCCACTACTACTCCAGCCCTTCAGGAGACGTTAGCTCAGTTCGTGTCTATGTACACCACTCTAGCTGAGGCAGGGTTGCTTCCCCTTGCTGCAGCCACATCCCAGGCTGGGGAAGGAGCACAGACTCTCGTCGCCCGCACTCCTGAGCAGCGAGTGCATGTGGAGCAAGTCCCAGAGATCATTCTTGTGCCGCCTGTAGTGCCAGTTCAGCCCGAGGATGGGTCAGCTGCTTCAGAGGACGAGCAACGGAGACTTGAGAGGTTCAAGAAGTATGATCCTCCAGTATTCAGTGGACTAGCATCAGACGATGCCTTGGCGTTTCTAGAGGAGTGTCACCTTATTCTTCGCACTATGGGTATAGCCGGGTCTAGTGGGGTTTCCTTTACTATCTTCCAGCTTCTCGAGGCCACCTATGATTGGTGGCGCACTTATGAGTTAGATAGCCCAGACGAGGCTGCTTCACTGACCTGGACCCAGTTCTTAGATATGTTCCTGAGAGAGTTTGTTCCTCAGATCCTCATGGACGCATGGCGCGCAGATTTTGAGCATTTGCGCCAGGGCGATATGACAGTTTCAGAGTATAATATCCGTTACACCAGATTGGCTAGGCATGTACCGGCTTTGGTTGCTACTGTCCGGGAAAGGGTTCACCGGTTCATTGAGGGTCTCATCCCACCCATCATATCTAGCATGGCTCGAGAGTTAGAGATGGACATTCCTTATCAGCAGGTAGTGAGCATTGCTAGGAGGATCGAGGGTATGCTCGCTAGGGAGCGAGAGGAGAGAGAGGCCAAGAGGTCTCGAGAGTCGAGCCATTATTCTGGTGCCCGTACCCGACCAGCAGGTCGACATGGTAGGGGTTATATGGGCCACCCCATTCATTCAGCTCTTCCAGCAGCCAGCGGTACCCCAGCTCCACCCAGGCCTCAGGAGCCTTACTACGCACTTCCAGTTTCTAGCGCGCCTCCTGCGCGAGGTGCTTTCAGAGGTCAGTCTGGAAGACCTGGCCCTAGCCAGTCACACCCACCACGTCCTCCTAGAGCTTGTTTCGAGTATGGCGATACACGTCATATGATTAGGGACTGCCCCAGACTTGGTAGGGGTGCATCTTCACAGACTTTTCAACCACAGCGTGCTCAGCAGAGTTCTCAGGCCATGATCACAGCTCCAGCTGCCGTCCCATCTGCCCAGCCAGCTAGGGGCGGAGGTAAAGGTCGCCCTTGAGGGGGA
The DNA here is from genome assembly GCA_005239505.1 of Nicotiana paniculata. Lineage (NCBI taxonomy): Eukaryota > Viridiplantae > Streptophyta > Magnoliopsida > Solanales > Solanaceae > Nicotiana > Nicotiana paniculata. Next base: position 23,531 of record ML344869.1, on the reverse strand, counting down.
GGCCAGGCAAGATATTATGCTATTCCTGCTCGTACCGAGGCTGTTGCCTCCGATTCTGTCATTACATTTATTATACTAGTTTGTCACAGAGATGCATCAGTTCTATTCGATCCAGGCTCCACATATTCTTATGTGTCTTCTTATTTTTTTCCGCATTTGGGTATAGCCTGATATTCTTTGAGTTCTCCTGTTTATGTTTCTACTCCTGTGGGAGATTCTCTTGTTGTGGACCGCATTTATCGGTCATGTTTGGTTACTATTCGTGGTTTTGAGACCAGTGCAGATTTATTGTTACTCGGCATGGTGGATTTTGATATTATCTTGGGCATGGACTGGTTGTCACCCCATTATGCTATTCTTGATTTTCACACCAAGACCGTGATGCTGGCTATGCCAGGTATTCAGCGTGTTGAGTGGAGTGGTACCTTAGATCACACTCCCAGTAGAGTTATCTCTTTCCTTAAAGCTTAGCGTATGGTTTAGAAGGGGTGTGCCGCGTATTTAGCTTATGTGAGAGATGTCAGTGTTGATACCCCTTCTGTTGATTCATTTCCAATGGTACGAGATTATCCCGATGTGTTTCCAGCTGACCTTCCGAGCATGCCGCCCGATAGAGACATTGATTTTGGCATTGATTTGTTGCCGGGCACTCAGCCCATTTTCATTCCTCCGTACTGTATGGCTCCTACTGAGTTGAAGGAGTTGAAGGATCAGTTACAAGAATTGCTTGATAAGGGTTTTATTCGACCCAGTGTTTCACCTTGGGGTGCTCCTGTCTTGTTTGTGAAGAAAAAGGATGGTTCTATGCGCATGTGTATTGATTATCGCCAGTTCAACAGGGTTAAAGTGAAGAACCATTATCCCTTGCCTCGTATTGATGATCTATTTGACCAACTTCAGGGTGCACATGTATTTTCTAAGATTGATTTGCGCTCAGGTTACCATCAGTTGAAGATTCGGGAGCCAGATATCCCGAAGACTGCCTTCAGGACTCGGTATGGCCATTACGAGTTTCTAGTTATGTAATTTGGGCTGACTAATGCCCCAACAGCATTTATGCATTTGATACATAGTGTGTTCAGGCCATATCTCGACTCGTTCGTCATTTTTTTCATAGATGATATTCATGTTTACTCCCGGAGTCGGGAAGATCATGAGCAGCACCTGAGGGCAGTGCTTCAGACCCTGAGAGAGAAGAAGTTGTATGCAAAGTTCTCAAAATGTGAGTTCTGGTTGAGTTCTGCGGCATTCTTAGGCCACGTAGTATCGAGTGAGGGCATTCGGGTGGGTCCGAAGAATGTAGAGGCCGTGTAGAGTTGGCCCAGGCCGTCCTCAGTTACAAAGATTCACAGTTTCCTTGGCTTGGCGGGCTACTACCGTCGTTTTGTGGAGGGATTTTCATCGATTACAGCCCCTATGACTAGATTGACCCAGAAGGGTGCTCCGTTTTAGTGGACAGAGGAGTGTTAGGCGAGATTTTAGAAGCTCAAGACAGCTTTGACTACAGCCCCAATCTTGGTATTGCCTACTGGTTCGGGGTCTTATACAGTTAATTGTGATGCCTCGCGAGTCGGCCTTGGAGCGATGTTGATGTAGGACGGTAGGGTGATTGCCTACGCGTCCAGGCAGTTGAAGATACATGAGAAGAATTACCCTGTCCATGACCTTGAGTTAGCTTCCATTGTTCATACCTTGAAGATCTGGCGTCATTATTTGTACAGTGTGCCTTGTGAGATTTGTACTGACCACCAGAGTTTGCAGCACATATTCAAGAAGAAAGATTAAAACTTGCGCTAGCGTTGATGGTTAGAGTTGCTAAAGGACTATGACATCACTATATTATACCACCCGAGGAAGGCGAATGTGGTGGACGACGCCTTGAGTCACCGGGCGGTGAGTTTGGGGAGTTTGGCATACCTTCATGCAGCTGAGAGGCCTCTAGCCTTAGATGTTCAGTCCTTAGCCAGTCAGTTCGTGAGATTGGATCTTTATGAGCCTTGCCGGGTTTTAGTTTGTGTGGTTGCTCGGTCTTCCCTCTATGATCGTATCAGAGAGCGCCTGTATGATGATCCCTACCTTTTAGTTCTCCAGGATAGAGTCCGGCGGGGTGATGCCAGAGATGTGACTATAGGAGAGGATGAGGTGATGAGGATGAAGGGGCGTATCTGTGTGCCCAACGTAGATGGGCTTCGGGAGTTGATTCTTGAGGAGGCCCATAGTTCGCGGTATTCCATACATTCGGGTTCCAGGAAGATGTACCAGGATCTGAGACAGCACTATTGGTGGCGAAGCATGAAGAAGGATATAGCAGAGTTTGTAGCCAAGTGTCTCAAATGTCAGCAGGTCAAATGTGAGCATCAGAGACCGGAAGGGTTACTTCAGCAGATTGAGCTTCCAGAGTGGAAGTGGGAGCGGATCACCATGGACTTTGTGGTTGGACTTCCTCGGACTTTGAGGAAGCATGATGCTATTTGGGTGATTGTGGATCGGCTGACCAAATCAGCCCATTTCATTCCGGTACTGACTACTTATTCATCGGAGCGGTTGACGGAGATTTATATCCAAGGAGATCGTTCATCTGCATGGTATTCTAGTTTCTATTATATCAGACAGAGGTACTCAGTTCACTTCACGGTTCTGGAGAGCCGTTCAGCAGGAGTTAGGTACCAGGGTGGAGTTGAGCACAACATTTCACCCCCAGATGGACGGACAGTCCGAGCGCACTATTCAGATTTTTGAGGATATTCTCCGTGCGCGTGTGATTGAGTTTGGAGGGTCTTGGGATCAGTTCTTGCCATTGGCGGAGTTTTCTTACAACAACAGTTATTAGTCCAGCATTCAGATGGCGCCGTATGAGGCTTTATATGGTAGGAGGTGCAGATCTCCGGTGGGTTGGTTTGAGCCGGTTGAGGCTAGGATATTGGGCACAGAGTTAGTTCAGAATTCATTGGAGAAGGTCAAGATGATTCAGGATAGACTCCGTACAGCCTAGTCCAGACAGAAGAGTTACGTGGACTGGAAGGTTCGTGATGTTTCATATATGGTCGGAGAGCGGGTTCTGCTTCGGGTTTCGCCTATGAAGGGCGTTATGAGATTTGGGAAGAAAGGGAAGCTGAGTCTGAGGTTTATTGGCCCTTTTGAGATATTGAGGTATGCTGGGGAGGTTTCTTATGAACTTGCCTTACCTCCCAACTTGGCAGGATTTCATCCGGTATTTCATGTTTCGATGCTTCGGAGATATCACAATGACCCGTCTCATGAATTGGATTTCAGCTCAGTCCAATTGGACAAGTATCTATCATATGTTGAGGAGCCTGTAGCTATATTGGACAGGTAGGTCAGATAGCTCAGGTTAAAGGATATTGCGTCAGTAAAGGTTCAGTGGAGGGGTCAGCCAGTCAAGGAGGCGACTTGGGAGGCCGAGCAGGATATGCGGAGTCAGTACCCTCATATTTTCCCAGCTTCAGGTATGTTTCTATGCTCGTTCGAGGACGAACGATTTTCTTAAGAGGGGGAGGATGTAATGACCCGGCTGGTCGTTATAAGAATTTACGCCCCGATCCCTTATTAATTATTTCCCCCAAGTCTATTTCTGCTAAATTGAATTTCCGGGACATTCGGTTTTGAGTTTCGGAGAGTTTTGGGACACTTAGTCCCTAAATGAGAGCTTAGGCGTTGGAAACTTGCCCGTAGTCGGAACAGTGTAAAGACGGCCTCGGAATGGAAATCTGATAGTTCTGGATGCTCCGTTAGGTGATTTTGGGGTTGGGAGCGTGTTCAGAATGCATTTTGGAAGTCCGTAGCTCATTTAGGCTTGAAACGCCGAAGCTTGAATTTTCGAAGTTTCCAGTTCGTTAATGAGTTTTTTGATCTGAGGGTCAGAATAGAATTCCGGAAGTTGTAGTAGTTCCGTCATGTCTGTGTGTGCAAAATTTGAGGTCATTCAGATGAGTTTAGACGTGTTTCGACGTCGCATGTGAATTATAGAATTTTCCTAAGTTCCTAGGCTTGAACCTATGCATAATCGATGATTTTGATGCTATGAGACGTGTTTTTAAGGCTCGACCTAGTTCGAATAAGGTATTAGGGTCGGTTGGTGGTTTTGGTTGAGGTCCCCGAGGCCTCGGGGTTGTTTCAGATGCTTAACGGGAGAATTTGGGACTTATCAAATGGCTGAACAAGACCTCTTCTGGTGTTTTCGCACCTGCGAAGGTTTTCCCGCAGGTGCGGACACGCAGGCGCGGTAGGGTCGATCACAGGTGCGATGGAGAGGGATTTGGCCAGTGGCAGGTGCGACCTGAGTTCCGTAGGTGCGGAACCATAGGAGCGACCAAACGACCGCAGGTGCGGCCCCAGTGGACTTAAGTGAATTCCGCACCTGTGATGCTTTTTCCGCAGGTGCGGTGATCGGGACCGCATGTGCGAGATCCCTGTGTGTCTATTCTAAAAATCCGAGGGTTTATTTCATAAGTCTATAAATCGTTTGAGAGCTCGGGAATTGGTGATTTTCAGTGGGTTTTGAAGAGAAGGATCATAGGTAATGTTTTCTAATCCTAACTCATTGTTAGACCATTAATCCCCATTGTTTTCCTCAGTTTAATTATCAAAAAATGGGGTAAAAACCATGGGAAATTCATGAAACTTCCCCAAACTGAAATTCTGAGAATTTAAGGGGGTTTTGGCAACATATTTTGATTGTTTCTGGTCGAGTGAGTTCGTGAGTGAATGGGTGTCCGAAAAATATAACTTTTACCTGATTCCGAGACGTGGGCCCAAGGGGTGTTTTGGTCATTTTACCTAATTTCGCGCCTTAGCTTTGAATTAAATAGTAGAATGCGTTTCTTGAGATGTTATTTACAATATGTAATTGAATTGTATAGATTTGGGCCATTTGGAGTCGGATACTCGTGGCAAACATGTGGTTTCGAGTTGATTTTGAGCCGGTTCGAGGTAAGTGTCTTGTCTAACCTTGTGTGGGGTACCTTTCCCCTTAGGATGTGATATTTGGTAATTGAATGCCTCTTACGTGAGGTGATGAGCGCGTACTTGTGCTAATTGATGAAAATCCGGTTTTACTTTAAGTATTTAGACTGAGTTTCTTTCTTACCTGTTTTATTCTACTTGCAATTTTAGTCTATGTTAGCTTAGAAAAGCATGCCTAGTTGCCCTAAATTGCCTATTTGCTTAAGTTGCTTTAATTGTACTACGTGAAGCATGTTAGGCTAGAACTACTTGTTGCGTTGTATTTTTGCACTCTAATTCTGAATATCTTCTTGTTGTGGCTGCGTATTTACATTGTGACTATGGATGTGGGATTCCGGTAGCTCCCCCCTTATTTGTTTACTTTGGGACTGCAGGTTAGATTTCCAATAGACCCCCCTGTACATTTACTTTAGGTCTGCGGGTTAGATTCCCGATAGATCCCCCTGCATATTTACTTTGGGACTGCTGGTTCGATTCCCGATAGATCCCCCTGCACATTGATAGCTGGACTATGGGACGGTATCCCGGGAGATCCTTCGGATATACACATATGATGGACTACGGGACGGTATCCCGGGAGATCCTTCGGATATACACATATGATGGACTACGGGACGGTATCCCGGGAGATCCACTGAACAGTTAAGAAAAGGGCTATAGGACTATATCTTGGGAGATCCTCATTGTTACCATTGTTATTGAGCTGTACATATTCCGTGTTTACTCCGCTCTTTGTGTTTTCGGGTTATTGCCTTGTTTAACATGTCTTATTTCACTGCTGTACTCATTATTACTGCCTGTTTTCATACTGTAAATTCCTATTATATTGTTTAACCTCAGTAGGGCCCTGACCTTCCTCGTCACTACCGGACTGAGGTTAGGCTTGGCACTTATTAAGTACCGCTGTGGTGTACTCTTTCCCCTTCTGTGCATGTTTTTCATGTGTAGATCCAGGTACCTCCACCCAGGCGCACTATCCTCGAGGTTGAAAGATCTAGCATAGACTTCGAGGTACATCTGCCGCGTCCGCAGACCAGGAGTCTCAATCTTATTCCAGCTTTAGTGGAAAGCTTTTCCTTCCTTACAGTTGTTTAGACATTCTGGAGTTAGAGCCGTGTATTATATTTCTGTTAGCCTGTGTTTCTCGTGAGTTTCTGGGTTTTGGGGGTAATATTGTAGACTTTTGCATTATTTTTGAGTGGTATATGTCGAGCGACATTTATATACAGTCTTTCTTTAGTTGTTCAGTTGTAATTAATTATTCCGCAAGTTACGTTATTTTTACGCATTGTTAGGCTTACCTAGTTATAGGGACTAGGTGCCATCACGACATGTTCACGGAGGGCGAACTGGGGTCGTGGCATTTCTGTATACTTAGTACCTGTTTCTTATGTGAATCCTCATGCCTATGATTGGTACATTAGTGATCATAGTCTTAGCTATTTGGTCCTGTTATGTTAGTATAATCCTATGCCCTATTGTATCCCCCAATCCCCTGAATCCTTAGGAATTTTTGATTGTATAATGCCTACTACATATTTGCCCTCACATGCTCTGTATTTGTCCCTCGAATCCCATTACCCCTGCTTGTGATTGTTGGACTATTCCTGATCCTTTGTGTGATGTTGAACTTGTTGGTGTTCCAGCCCTTTTAGTGGTTAAACTTCTTTGTTATAAAACTATTCCAATCAAGTTTCCCTATTCAAAATTGTTTTCTTACTTACCCTTTTCAAAACTATGTCAAGCACTCTCACATATACTCTTAGAAGTCTAGGTTCTGCCCCCTCTGTGTGAGCATTGCCTTGGGACCCTTGAGCTCCCTCTGAACTTTGACACACAGAGGCTGGCCATTCCATACTGCACTTACTCTATCTTGGCTATGAAATCTGGGTGTGAGCACTGCCCAGGATCCCTTGAGGTCCTTAGGGAACTCTGACACATCCGGATTGTGAAAAGGCTGTGAAACATTACTTGGCATTGAGGACATGAAGATCTGGGCCTATTTTGTAGGCTCCCCATAGTTAACTTCTTATTTTTCTTCTATTTCAGTTGTGTAATTCATATCCCATGGTTTGTAATAATTTATTATAAACAACTCTGGGGTCGGATAGTGAAATGGGTGGGTGATATGCATGATGTAGTATAATTAAGGGTAGAGACCATGTTTCTAGGTTTATTTTCTCTATGCGCAATAGCAGCCATGTTTAGGTACAACATGCCATGCATTATATATCATGCTACTTAGGCTCATATATACTGTTTTCCTTTCAGCATGTCATCATTCATTGCCCTCACTTAGAAATCCTGCCTATAGGACAAATAATTAAGTAAACGGCTATTACGTGATTCTGTCCATATAAACATATTCTGAAACTTCATTAGAAGTCCTGTCTTAGGATAAATAATGTTAACTGCAATCTTGTATCACCATGCCTACGCACTTAGAGATCCTGTTTCTAGGTAAACAACACTAAAATAAACTGCCACTATTGAATATTCAGAAATCGTGCTTAATGCTGTAATTATTGTGCATTTAGAAATCCTGCTTAGGATTATGTATTCTGCATCCCTACCTGTGCATTAGATACCATGTCTTAGGATTTCATTCATACTCGCTTAACAACACCTAGTCTAACTACTGTTGCATATTATTTTACACCTAGTCAAGCCTTAGGAAATCAGTTAAAGAAATAAAACCAGAACTATCCTTTGTGGTTAATGTTCAACTGTCAGCATGCTTAAAACTAGTAGTCAAGCCCGATTAAGACTTCCTCTCTGAGTTATGCAATAAATCTGTCTTTTTTATTATCACTTAGACACCATGCGTAGGATCTGAATCTGGACCTTAATTGTGTGTGAGACATGTTGTTTATGTGCACTGTTTGTGGAGGTCTTTGAGCCCTTTCCTGTTTATGTGCTACCCCTTGTCTGCAGTCCTACTTGTTCATTATATGTCGCCTTAGCATTTTCACCTTTAAAACCTGAGGGTCTTCCTAGCACCTCCTTTAGGATAGAAGTCCTAATTTCCTCCGGGACTGATAGGAAGGGACGGGTAACAACATGCAATAGAGGTCGAGAACATCACTCGATTTAGTTGCTTTCACGGGGTGGGAAAGGGTAGAATATGGATATGATGTCCGGTGCGCTAATACCACGTGTAGCCCCTCTTCGAGGAGTGATTACCGGGTATTGCGTTGATGTGATCCATATTATTATAAACCTACGATACCTTTTATATGCTTAGATCTTAATCCTTTCAAAATCTAATCTTCTTTACTATTTTCAAACATCTGCATGCTTAAGACTTAAATCCCCTCTTATTTTTTTGTTTGCTAAGCCGTACAAATTCGCAGAAACCATTTGGCCGGGAACCACACTTGTGGATCCTGAGGGGTGCCTAACACCTTCCCCTTAGGATAATTTCAAGCCCTTACCCAATCTCTAGTTAGTAACGTAGTTGTAATTGAACCCCTTAGGTGCCCTAATGCACCGTTAAAATCGTTAGGTGGCGACTCTTCAAAATATGCAAACCCCTTTCCCAAAAGGAACGAGTTGTCTCAACCAATGTCATAAACCCCTTTCAACCGGCCCCGAAAGGAGCGCTTGGGGAAAAAAAGGGGGCGCGACAAGCGGTCCCTTGCTCTGTGGATCACTGTGATCATTCATCTAATTTCATTTAATAATTCATTAAATAACATTACTAATGAGCTTTCACTGAGTGTGTATGTAGATAATGGTTAGATCTCGCAGTGGTCCGAAAAAACAACAAGGGAGGGGAGAATCCTTCCGGGGCCGGGGGAGAGAAAAAAAGGCTGCACCCCTAGCTCCTCCAAGAGTCATTTGGAAGAAAGAATCCCTTCGGAGACCCACTCCCGACACTTCGGAGACTAGTGAATATGTCCCCTCCCGGGAGATTTCTGAGGGGGAAGCTACCAAAACCCAAAAAGAGGCACAATACCAGCCTTTCCACCTCGTCGATGAATCTACCTTCTTGTCTGGGTCGTCTGAGGGCTCAGAAGGAGGTAGCGAGACTCCGACACCACTTGCCCTAATTGCTGCAACTCCGGCCTCCACAGCGGCTCTAGTTAATGTTGATAGTGATGAGGATGTCCCGGATGATGGGAGTGGTGGTGAAACCCGGGTTAGGGGTTTGTTGAGATCAAGGAACCCGACGGTGTGGCCAGTAGATTCGTCAGTGAGAAATCCTACCACAAGTTTCGGGAATGGTGGCCTCAAAGGTCACTCACACTTGGGAGGGATTTCATAGAGCGAGATCTTCTACCCCACAATCCCAATGTCAAGAGGCAATTCAATGAAAAGATGGGGTGGAAGTTCTTCACCAGCAAGATACCGAAGGCCAACAAGTACTTGGTCAAGGAATTTTATGCTAATGTCTCCCACATCAAAAAGGGCACATATTTGACCAAAGTACGGAACCGGAAGATTAAATTTGATGGCAAGTCGCTGAATGAGTATGTTGGGTTCGATGATGTGGATGAATCCCTCTATTTGGAGAAGGTGTCAATTGATGAGTTAACCTATCCATGGCTTGCATCAGTGATAGCCATTCCTGGGACTACTCCTGCTTGGCTTACACATGGAGTTTTAATTTTAAGGAATACCCTGAACTTTGAAGCAAAAGGGTAGTCCACCTTCGTGTGCAATCAGATAGACCCCTCTGAGCATGACAGTGATATCCCGATCTCCAGGGTGATATTTGTGGCTTCTATCATGGCGGGGTTCATGATAAATATGGGGAACATTATGGCCAGAGTCATTACCAGAGCTATTGGGAAGGATGAGAGATCATACCCCTACCTAAACTTCCTCACCATGTACTTAGAGGAACAAGGTTTCGAAGGGACGGACTTTGACACGAAAGTGAAGCCAAAAAGGCCCTTCTCCTGGTACAGCCTTCAGGATCCAGACAACCCTAAGTCCAAAGGCAAAGACACTACCTCTGTCGGCCAGTATGAAGAGCCAAGGATAGTGGCCACTGGGTCCGAGCCTTCCACATCCAAGGGTTCATCTGCTGCCATGCGACATCCACCTTCAGGGCCATCTACCTATATCCCACCATTTGTGCCCCATCAGCTTACCCTCAGACTGCATTGAAGGTTAATCAGACTTTGGCCAGCAACAACAACTGGATGTAGGTAGCTACTTCAAAGCTATCTGCCTTATCCAGTGCAGTCTCAACTCAGATAGTTCCAACACAACTCCAGATGCCTCCATCAGTGGAGGAATTATTGAAGACTATCCTTGACAACCAAAAGAAGATTCTGGAGTCTCTGGGTACTCATGAGAAGGTGATCAAGGAGCTGGGTAAACAGGTGAGGAAAGTGAAGAAGAGTCAAGAGACTTTGAAGAAGGAGGTGGATAAACTTACTTCTGCCGGCGACATTCCTCTGGATCTCCTTATAGGAGAGACTGCCCCTGCAGTACAGACATCACAGCCAGCACATGTACCAGAGCAGGAGGCTGACAGAGAGCTGGTGAGGAGAGTGGTGATACCCTAGACTGAGGACTTGGAGATTGAGCTGGAAGATGCTGAGGGAGGTGATGAGTCTGCACAGCCACAGGATCCCATCAGTGACGCCATGCATACAGAGACCTCATAGGGAGTTTTCTTTACTCTCTATCCCTCCCCTATTCTAATTTTTCTTTTAGCATTGAGGACAATGCTAATATCTATTGGGGGGGGGGGGTGGTCTTATTTGGATTGTTGATTTTGCTGACTAGTTTGTAATAACTTTGATACTATTTTCTTTATTTTTACTTATCGTATTCTCATTTTCGTTATTTTTCACTTTTGGTATGTATATAACTTTACCATTCTATGTATATATTCATCCCTATTTTTTGTATATTCGTTTCAATCCCCTATTGTACATATTCATTTTAATTTCCGCACTTTACTTTATAACTTCTTTAGTAATTTTTCTTCATAGCTTAGTTTCTTATTTACTTTAATAGATTAGCTTCATTCTATAATTTAGCGTGATTAATAAGCCTTTGGTTTTCTTAATGCCACGGTTCTTTCCAAAGGTGGATGTTGTGCGAACCGGGTGGCTCTTCCCAACGATGGATGGAGTGACAACCTTCTTAAGGGATTGAGTCTGTTTTTCTTTTTGTTTTTGATATATAGTAGTAATGAAGAAATGTGTCTCAAGTAGGCTTCACTTGGCACTAACACATTTAACTTTGACCTCATGGTTAGAGACAATGTGGTTGACGATATTAGCTCTAGTTGTGACCTTTAGACTCTTGAGTTGACCAAAGCTATCATCAAGTGGTTTCTGTGAGCCATATGTGAACTTCAATCTTAGCTAGGGTTGTTGTGGGCCCTCGAATCTATTCTCTTTAAAAACCCAGTAGCTTGAGAGGTGAGGTATTGAATTGCAAGTCCAAGTCCCGTGCCAACAAGTCTAGAACTTTCCTTGAATGTTTGTCTAGGAAAAATTCTAAGTGTAGCTCGACTTGAGAAGTGATTATAGGATCTCCTTGGTCCCATTTGAACTTTGAAAACTTCCATATCCTACCAATATGATATCCCTAGTCAACCCCTTTGAGCCTAAGCCTTTTTCATTCAATAACCACATTACAAGCCTTTATCCATTTTACAATGACCATCTCTTGGAACCCAATCTTTCCTTAGCATTCATGTTGAACAATAGGCAAAAATCATAAGTTTGGGAGAAAGAGGAAGAACTTCAAGTGATAAAAGGTTCAAAGAACAAAAAAGGGAATCGATGAAAAGGAGAGGCAAGCAAAAGGATGAAAAGATAAAAAGAAAGATATCAAAAAGAAAGAAAAGTTTGAAGCAATTCAGAAAGAACAATGTTGAAAGGAATGAAAAGTTGAGAAAAGGAGAAAATGATCATCATGAGTAAGAAAGAGTGACGATGCGTCTCTCTAGTTCCCCTAAGGAAGAAGAATATGACTCAAAGAGTCAAAAAGATATGAGCCGAAATGAGAAAATGGAGTGCTTAAGGAAAGATGAACCCATCATCGTTCGTTATGTCCTACCTTGATCCAAAAAGCCTGCATTGCATCCTGCTAAAGCCCTATAGGATTTCAAGTTGAGTGAGTGGCGATTTACATGAGGGGCAAGATTATGGTACTTAGAGCCGGACTTGTGACATTCTTTTGAGAGCGATGAATGCACTTCTTTACAATCCCTGTTTTGAGGGTCATATTCTATAAGGTAAGATTATCTCATAGAGAGTAGAGGAGGAGGAGGAGTCTAGGATCCACAATGACGTACGTGAGAGAGCGAGCTTCCTTGATGAATTGAGTCAACTCTTGATGCTCTTGCGTCACTCTAGAACTATGGAACTCAAAAGGTCACAACAAGATATTGCTGATAATGCATTTGTGTTGAGGGTAATTGTTAGTCCCAATTAATTCTTGATGATGAAACCTTATAACAACTGAATTTTCCTTTCTTTTTCTTGTGGAGATAGGAATTACCTTGTTTGCTTGAGGACAAGCAAAAGCTTAAGTTTGGGGGAGTTGATAACTAGGGATTTTAGCCTATTATTTGCTCTCTTTTGCTTAGGTTTTGGGTCAAAAATGCGTAAAGGTATTCCCGAAAACTAACTTAATGTGCTTGCTTGCAAGTTTGCTCAAAATGAGGCAAAGAAGCCAAAATAAGCTCATGCAGGAGGCAAACTTGCACAAACAAAAGGCTGGAATTAGACAGCTGACTGTGATGGAAAAGCGTGGCTGCATTGGGTTCACCGATGAGGCAGATACTATTACGCGGCCCGCGATATTGAGGTTCAGAGAAGTTCCATTTAAGTATAAACATTGCTGCTGGCCATCAAATACGCGGCCGCATATTGGTCTAACGCGAACGCGAAGGATATTCCGGTGAGAGCGCAACTTGAGGTTCAAAGACCCTGCAGGTCGAGTTTAACTGAGGAACGCGGTCCGCGAACAAAAAAATGCGGACGCGATTGAAGCTAACACGGATGCGAATGAATTTACGCGATCCACGAAACCTAGTCCAACCCAAGCCCAGATTTGAAGAAACGCGGACCAAGCTTGTTATTGCACGGTCGCAAAAGTCCAAGCGTGGACGCGCCTATTATTACGCAGTCAGTGAAACCTTTGTAGGGTCATTTTTGTCCAAAAATGTTAGTTGTGTATAAATAGATCTTTTTGACATTTTTAGGTCAAATTTTGTAGCAGGGAACACGTGAATAACCACACTTTACCGTTTTGAGTAATTTTAGAGTAGTGTTAACTTCTATCTTTAGGTTTCATTCTTGTATTTGAATTTTATGGCTTATATTACATATCCATCTTTGATTTCTACCATTATTATGAGTAGCTAGACCTCATAGCTAGGGTTGTGACCTAACCCTGGTGTGTGTATTTAATGGGTCTTGAGTTTTAGGGCTTAATTGCTTATGAGTTAATGATATTTAGCTTATTTCATGCTTTAATTGTAGAATTGGTGGTTGCAAACATCAAATCGTGCCTTTATGACTTAGGCTCTTCTTGAGAAAGAGAGACTAAGTCTAGGAAAAGTAGGCTACCAAGTAATTGGGGTGAATTCAAGAGATTGATATCCCCAATTAAAGGGTTAAACCTAGAGATAATAATACTCGACTTGAACCCATTTCAGTTGCATTGCTTGAATACCTATTTGGGCTTGAGAAAGCCAAATCGGGCAAAGTCACTCAAACTACCAAGAGGTATAGAGTGAGTATTTATGTGTGAAGGTTATATCACGACCCCAGTCATAACAGGCTAGTCCGAGACTCTCGACCCCATTAGATACTCTCCTAGGCGGAAGTCACTTCCATAGTGCTTTTTATCATTTGAAAAACTCTCACAAAAACATTGTACTTGGATTACTTTTAGCAATAAATAGCATTAAAATTAGAATAGAAACAATCCCAACCATGGTTATAAGTGCAATTAGAAACAACACGCAAAACTAGATTAAGTAGAAACCCAACTCCCAACCAATGTTAACTCCCTGTAGATATCGATCCCGACCTATCGGGTAAAACAGCATCGACCTCTCCTCGCTATTTTATAGTGGTGTAGGGTTGGAGCCGATCAGTTGGCCCAGATTACATTCAAGAGATAGTCCGGTTACATGGCGTGCTTGTTTCCATCAATCACATAGAGGCCCTCGGTTCACTTCGCATTTCTGGAGAGCCTTACAGAATGAGTTGGGCACCCGTGTAGAGCTCATCACAACATTCCATCCACAGACCGATGGGCAGTTAGAGCGGATAGTTCTGATATGGGAGGACATGCTAAGAGCATGTGTTATTGACTTTGGGGGACAGTGGGTTTAGTTCTTGCCTTTAGCCGAGTTCTCTTACAACAACAGTTATCAGTCCAGCATAAAGATGGCTCCATTTGAGGCCTTATATGGTCGGCAGTGTCGTTCTCCCATCTGGTGGTTTGAGCCGGACGAGGCTAAGTTATATGGTACGGATTTGGTGAAGGATGCCTTGGAAAAGGTAAAGTTGATTCAGGAGCGGCTCCGGGCGGCACAATCCAGAGAGAAGAGTTACGCGGATCAGAAGGCGCGCGATGTATCATTTATGGTCGGCGAGAAGGTTCTCTTGAAAGTCTCACCAATGAAGGTTATTATGAGATTCGAAAAGAAGGGCAAGTTGAGCCCAAGGTTTACAGGCCCATTTGAGGTGTTGAGGCGAGTGGGAGAGGTTTCTATTGTTGATAGACATGATCTCCAGTTGAGGTCCAAGAGGATTTCCACCGTGAAGGTCCAGTGGAGGAGCCAACCAGTCGAGGAGGCGACTTAGGGGTCCGAGGAGGACATGCAAAGCAGATATCCACACTTATTCGGCACTCCAGGTATGATTCTAGACCCGTTCGAGGACGAAAGTTTGTTTAAGATGTGGGGAATATAATGACCCGACTGGTCGTTTTGCTTTTTAGAAACCCCGTACCCATAAATAGGACTTCCAAAACTTTCTCTTACTGATTTATGACTTGCCGGGATGGTTGGTTCGAGATTTGGGAGTTTGGAGTGAAACCGGAACACATGGTTCCTTAAGGTTGGCTAAAAAGGCCAAGTTTGACTTTGGTCAACATTTTGAGTAAAAGACCTCGGAATCGGAATTTCACGGTTCCAATAGGTTCATATGATGATTTCAGACATGAAGGTATGTTCGGATCGGGTTTTGGATGACCCGGGAGTATTTCGGCCCCTATTAGTGAAAGTTAGTCTTGAAGGTTTTAGAAGTCCTTTAAATTTGATTTGGAACGCGTTTTGGTGATATCGAGGTCCAAATGGAATTCCGAGACCAGCAATAGTTTCGTAATTTCATTTAAGACTTTCATGCAAAATTTGGTCTCATTCAGAGTAGTTTAAGTACGTTTCGGCGCATTGGAAGTAAAATGAAGAACTTGAAGTTCTTAAGTTTGATTCAATTGGTTTTGGGGTGCGATTCTTAGGTTTAATGTTGTTTTGGGCATTCCGATAGTTCGAGCGAGTCCGTCTTATGATTCCAAACTTGTAGGTATGTTTGTACGGGGCCTCGGGAGCCCCGGTAGCCATTCAGACGATGAGTTAGTTAAGTTTGAAACTCAACAGGGCTGCTGGTGCACCAGTTCTGGTGTGCCCACCTGCGGTTGGCCAGCCGCAGATGCGATCCATGAGCCGCAGAAGAGAAGGAGGGAGGACAACCCATGCACCGCAGGTGCAGACGTTTTAGCGCACCTGCGCGACCACAGGTGCGGGGTCAGTGGTCGCAGGTGCGGGCTTGTGCGCAAATGAAATCCCTTGAGCCCGCAGATGCAGAGCTTGGCCAGTAGGGGAAAATGCGCACCTCCGATGGATTCTCCGCAGGTGCGGACAACTCCCCGCAGGTGCGAAATCGCTGGAGGCAGTGCGCTTCATTTAATACGGGACTTAGGCATTTTTCTCCCGTTCTTTACACACTGGGGCGATTCTAGAGCTTCAAAAAGGGGAGATTTCAACCTGGTTATTGAGGGTAAGTAATTCCTACATTAATGTGAGTTTAATACATATATTATGAGTAGATTTCAACATAAAAATTGGTAGAAATCATGGGTTTGGAAGAAAAACCTAAGGTTTACTAAAAATGAGATTTTACCACGGAAATGATTATGAAACTTAGTGAAAATTATATATTTATGTTCCTTAGGTTGTGGATAATAACTTTTCTTCAAAAATTTCCTGAATCCGGGCACATGGGCCCGGGGATGAAGTTTTAGGAATCTTGCAATTTGAGTTGGGGAATTGCTTTAATAGTTAGGATATGAACTTTTAAGCCTATATTGATTAGTCTTTGCACTACTTGGATAGTTTTGGATTATTCGGTACCGAATTGAGGGTTTGGGGCATAAGCTTGGACATGAAAGTAGGCCTTGAAGCGAGGTAAGTCTCCTTTTTAACCTTGTAAGAGGGAAATTCCCCATAGGTGAATTGAATTAATATGTGATTATTTATGGGGGCTACGTACGCGTGAAGTGATGAGAGTCTGTATGTAGATACTATTCTTGTTATGTCCGAATAGTTTTAGGCTTACACCATGCTTCGTGGACACTGTTAACTGATCATGTATGTTGATTGTATTGGATAGGAACTAAATTTAAGATTTAAGAATTTCAAAGGTTTCAAGTAAAATTATTATTTTGAAAAGATTTGAGGGAAGTTATGTTATATTTATATGTAACCGCGTCGCAAATATATTCCGCGAGCGGGATGAATTTTTTCATTACTCTCATGGGAACGGGTTGTTCGCCTCGGCAGGTTAATAGATGCATCTATGGTTTGCGCCGTTCGACCCTTGACAGTGCACAATTTACATTTATGGTGGATCGGGCCGAACGTCCTCAGTGGAATTTGTGTGTGATATTAGAACTGTAAGCCTTTTTATAGTTGGTATAAATTTAGTGTTTTAGAGATCATTTGTTTAAATAAAGGAAGTGTTTTAGTTTTCTCGAAAATGATGGAAGAACTGTTCATTTATTTTTTGTTCTAAGTTTATTGTAGTTCTATATATCGTGTTTATTTAGAATCACACATTATTATTTTGTTGGCCCTAGTATGTGTCGAACTCGACCCCTCGTCACTACTTCTTCGAGGTTAGACTAGATACTTACTGGTTACATATTTTTATGTACTCATGCTACACTTATGTACTTGATTATACATGATTTGAGGCGGTTGCATCTGGTCACCAGTACGATGCGTAGATTGATTTTCCAGTTCGAGACTACCCGGTGAGCTGCCCTTTTGAGTCGTTCTGCAGTAGCTAGAGTCTTTCCTATGCTTTATTTTCTGTCTATTTTTTTCAGACAGTAGGCTAGCATTTATTTTATGTATTCTACTAGATTTTCCATATACTTGTGACACCAGATCTTGGCGCACACACTAGTAGACATTTTTTTAAATATTTTGGGGTTGTATTTAAATGATTACGGTTGCCTTCATTGTTCCGTCTAAATCATAATACATCGGTAAATACAAAAAATATTTTCAGTTAATGCGGAATTTTATCTACTTAGTGATTTACTCTATTCGGGAGATTTTAATTTAATATGTGTTGGCTTTCCTAATAATGATGTTGGACGCCATCACGGCTTAATATGAAATTGGGTCGTAACACTATTGGCATAAGTACCTGGCCATTCTCTCAAATTTTCCTTGCAAAATTTCTAAGTTCTCTTCTTTCTTCTGGCATAGTTTTTGACAAACAAAAAGTAAGTGTAGTTTGTTGTTGCCTTATTGAGTTCGCTTAACATTAGTGCTTGAAGTACCACTATAACAGTGGGGTTAATCCGTTATATCGTGGGAGGAAATAATCCTAATCCTCGGATACTAGGAGTGGATTAGGTTCCTTAAGAACACACAGTGAATTCAGTGGGCTCTAATTTATTTTTGTCTCTTCTACATTTCTAGTTCTGATTTGTTTATAGGTTGCAAAATTTATTTTTTGAATACAAAAAGATAACAAGATTAAGGAGCTTACTTTTATTTCTTCGTTCATCTTGTATTATGTTTGTGGGAGATTAAATCCTTATAATTTCTACTTCATTTTTAGAGATTAAATTCTTTGAATTTCTACTCTTTTATTGAGAAAGTTTTTGTGACTTTCTACTCATTTTAATGTCATAAATGAGGCACAAGCTAGTGAGAATGACAATTCATAAAGATTGACATGTTATCAGATGAGGAAAAAAAATTGACATCACAAATAGAGAAGAGTGCCATTGGGCACCTTATTATAAAGCCCTTTACAAGAAACTATATCGAGATCAGTGTGCAACGATCGATGGACTACATCTTGAAGGCAAACCAGCAGCCAGATTATTATTAATCACATGGCTGCAAAAGAATATGTCAGTAGCCTTATTTGGCAGATGTATGATACTGTTACAACTACTACAGCCATTGTAGAACACAAAAGAAATAACATGCTATAACATATCTTTGGGTCATGGCAAAATTAGCTCCACTTCCAAGTCATATTTAGCAATTATAGTATATTTTGAAATTTTAACTATGTGATATGTTAAAAAAATTATTAATGGACACGAGATGCACGTGAGACGCACAAGACAAGATGTACGTAGGATGCACAGAACGGGATGCGCGTGCAATATGTGACTAGAAGCTAGTCTTATTAAATACTTCTTTAGCCTCTTTGTAGACACATAATTTTTTACATTCTCTGAAATTTTTTATACATTTTACTGTTTAGATATTTGTTTTAGGTATAATATTGCTATATTGACTATTTTTAACTTTTGATTTATTTTTTAATATTAAAAATGAAAACTACAAAAATATTTTCCTTTAGTTTGCGAATTGGCATTCCGTCTAGTTATATTTAGTTTATCTTACTTTCCATAAAAATAAAAAATACAAAAATAGTCTTAACATTTTATTTTCGAAAAGATAAGAAAGAAATGTTTAAAAAATATTTTTTCTTAAGTTCAGTTTGTAAGTAAGCTTTAGTAAATATTAAATAGTAGTTAGATTTTTTTTAAAATATAGTTTATCTTGTTTCTCTTTTTAATATTTCCTATTATTTTATACAAATAGTATTTTTGGTTCATCTTTAGAAGAAAAGAAAAAAATTAAGAAAAAACAAACAAAAAAAATCAATGCAAAGTCCACTGTCAATCTCAAAAATTCACAGAAGCTTTGTTCATAAATATACATCACAGACCACACATTGGAGAATTGAGAAGGTCTAGAGCCGATTCCCTTTATTGTACGTTTGCCGGAGGATTTCTTTAAATCAGAGAAGCCATTGATGTCCATTTGTCTCTTTCAAATTTTCTCTGTGAATATTAATTGCAGTTGATATTTGGTGAAGTGAATGCGATAAGACTGTTTTCTTTGTCTCTATATTCGTTTGAAGTTGTTGAATTAGTTCTTGTTTGAGAATAATTTTTTAATCAGTTCATGATTATTTAATGACCCTAAAGACGTGGGTAAGTTATTATTTAAAAACTGAATAGGCTATGATTTATGATTGACTTGGGCTGAATTCTGTCAAAGATGTCCAAGTGAGCCACATTTGTTATTGGAATTAAATGGGTCGTGAGAATATTGTTTGGCCAAAAAATATAGATTATGATTTAACTAATTATTAAATTTATACAAATGAAGGTTAATCTTAATTACCAATAATATCTCAAAGATGAAATTTTCGAAGGTACAATAAATAATATGCAGATTTAAATAACAAAGGCGGCACACAATCATTAATATGGGTTCCTTGGTGCCATCTTTATGTGTAGATAATTTGAATGATTTATTTTGAATGATAGTGGGTTCGCGAGAATGGGACAAGGCTGAGCTCATTAGTTATTAAATTTGCTTTACATGCTTTAGGATTGGGTTCGGTCGAACAAGTAAAATTAATTGATAAGCAAATGAGCATGATTTAGAATTTCCTTTTATTTTATTTTATTTAGTTTTCTTTCATTTGTTTATTTTATTATATTGTCCGCTAGAAGCATGTTTAGGCCGACAATATTTGGGTAGGTAAGATTAGGATGTTTTACTAGTTATTTAGGCGAGAGGTCGTTCCCTTAGTTAAATTTATCCGAGGAATGCCCGAAGAACTTGTAATATTTTGGAGGTCGTGACGAGCATTGTGGAAGAAGCATAGTATAGGTTAATATAGGTATTTTTTAATACTTTATTTTTCTTTTCGTCTCTTTTTTATTTATTTATTTAGGTGGGGACAACCTCGAACTTCCTTCATGCTTGTTATTCCTTTTTGTGTGTGTTACCTTAATTAGAATATTTTTAAAAATCGACTAGATCAAGTATGCAACTGTACTAGTTACGAGACTCGGGGAATACCTAACGCCTTCTCCCCAAGTCAAATGAACATCCCCTCTTAGAATTTCTGGTGCATATTGAGTTTAGGGAGTCTAAACGTGTTTTGAAAGAAAATTTATTTTTAACAAAATAATAGTGACCTGGCACATCGAAACAACACCAAGTGGCGACTCTGAACATTTCCTTCAAGACACTATATTTGTCTTTCGAATTTAAAAATCCTTTTGAGCTTCAAAATCACTTATTATCTATTTTATAGAGGGTTGATGAGGTGAAAAAAGGGGTGTGACACTTGTAAATATAGATACACAAAGTAATTAATAAGGAACTTAAATAAATGTGGTAAATATATTTTTATTATAGTATAGCTAGATAAAAATCCCTTAATTCTTCTATTGCATTACTTATTGGAATTTTACAAGTTATGTCAGCACATAGTAAGTTAGTATGAAAATTAGCCAATGAATAAAATATTATCAATATTATGCCAATTCGCTATTTGTAGCAAAAAAAAAAAAAAAATCAAATTTTTGCTTTCTTTTGAGTGAGTGTTGTTGGAATAGATTGGATACATCTTAAGAAGTTTAAATCTCAATTTTGAGATGATTTGGTAGAGTTTTGAGGTGGTTTGAGTTGAAAATTAGAAGTAGAAGATGAACATGAAAAACGATGATATATATATCATTTCTGTATCACATATGTATCATATTTGTATCAAATGTGTATTACATGTATATCCATGTATATTCTTATGTGAGATACATATGTGACATATTTGATATATGTGTCGAAGAAAAATTTCTTTAACTCGCTTTTAACTACGATACCAAATCAGTCCAAATCACCTCAATCTTCCTCAAATTTTATATATTAACTCGTCTATATGTTTTTGATAAATTTCAACCATATAGGCTGACCTATTATCAAATGAGAAAAAAAAATTTGACATGACAAATAAAGAAGAGTGTAAATGGGCACCTTATTGCGAAGCCATTTACAAGCGACTACGTCGAGAACAATGTACAACAATCGATGGACTGCATCTTGGAGGCGAACCAACAACCAGATTAGTATTATTACTTAGATATATGGTTGCAAAAGAATATATCAATGGCCTTATTTGGCAGATGTATAATACTATTACAACTACTACCGCCATTGTAGAATACAAAACAAATTATATCCTATACCTTCTTCACCTCCTTATCTATCTTTTCTTACTAAGTTCTACTATAATAGATCTTTGAGTCATGGAAAAATTAGCTCCACTTCTAAGTTATAGTTAGAATTATAGTAAATTTTTAATTTTCGGTTTAATCTTCGTGTGCATATATCCTTCGATGTATGAACTTGTACTTTTTTCCTTTTAATTTTATTTTATATACCTCACACACATATTTAGAAAATTTAACTATGTACAAGATGTACGTACGACGCACGGGACGGGATGCACGTACAACATGTGACTAGAAGCTAGTCTTATTAAATATACTTTAGCCTCTTTGTAGACAAGTAATTGTTTACACTCCCTGGAATTTATTTATACATTTTACTGTTTAGATGTTTCTTTTAGGTATAATGTTGCCATATTGACCATTTTTAACTTTTATCTTTGTTTTTATCTTAAAAATGAAAATTACAAATATATTTTCTTTTACTTAGCGAATTGGTCTAGTTATATTTAGTTTATCTTACTTTCTATAAAAATAAATATAAAAATAGTCCTGACATTTTGTTTTTGAAAAGATAAGAAAGAAATGTTTCAAAAATACTTTTTATTAAGTTTAGTTTGTAAGTAGGCATTAGTAAATATTAAATAGTGGTTAGATTTTTTTTTAGTATAGATTATATTGTTTCTCTTTTTAACATTTCCTATTATTTTATATAAATACTATTTTGGTTCATCTTTAGAAAAAAAGAAAAAAATTAAGAAAAAACAAACAAAAGAATCTGGCAACCCTCGAGCCCATGTGCCCGAATTTCAAAAAATTTCAAGGAAAATCATTACCCATAACATTAAAACTCAAATATATAATTAATTCTCAATTCCATGTCCAATTTCGTGGTCAAAATCCAAGAATATCAATTTCTAAGTTTTTCTTCGAAATCCCAAATTTCTACAAATTTTTATGTTTATATCCATATATAAACCTTGTATTCAACTCACAATACGCAGGAATCACTTACCTTAACATAGATGATAAAAATTTCCCCTTGAATCTCCCCAAAATTGCCCAAACCAAGAGAGAAATGAGTGAAATGAACCAAATCCACTTTAAAACAAATTTGCACAGGCCTCACCTTCATCGCGTTCGCGACCTCCTGAACGCGTTCGCGATGCCCATCTGCCCTTCCCCTTCGCGTTCGCGAAGGCCTTCTGCAACACACATCCCTCCCAGCCTTCATCGTGTTCGCGCAGAAGCTCACGCGTATGCGAAGTAGAGCCAGGACCTTCTCCGCGTTCGTGTCAGCCTTAACGCGTTCACGAAGAGCAAAAATTGGGGCCCTTCATAATCCTTCTTCGCGATAGCGGGGCTGCCTTCGTGATCACGAGTCTGTCTTCGAGATCACGAAGCACACCTGCACACCAACAATACCAAAACACCCAAACTTGGTCCGAAAACATCCCGAAACACACACGAGTCCCCCGGGACCCCGTCCAATCATACCAACCCGTTCCAAAATATAACACAGACCTTCTCGAGACCTCAAATCATATCAAATAACATCAAAACTACGAATTGCGGATCGATTCAAGGCTAATGAACTATTGACTTCTAACTTCCACATCCGATGTCGAAACCTATCAAATCACGTCCTATTGACCTAAAATTTTGCACACAAGTCGCATTTGACATACTTCCACTCTCGGTCATACTTCCCAAAAATCTTCAAATTTCTAACTTTCGCCAAATGACCCCGAAATTGCCTATGGACCTCTAAATCCACATCCGGATGCGCTCCTAAGACCAAAATCACCATACAGAGCTATTCCTAGGCTCGGAATCCCAAACAGACATCGATAATATTAAAACACACTTCAACCCAAATTTATGAAAATTTTCTAATATGCCAACTTTCCACAATAAGCGCCATAATGCTCTCGGATAATCAAAAAATTCGATCAGGACATACGCCCAAGTCCAAAATCATCATACGAACCTGATGTGTGGCTAAAATTCATGATTTTAAGCATTATATACCTTGCATTTTATGTGCTTTAATG